>JAVDPK010002262.1:1031689-1060785 GCA_034780415.1 Cichlasoma orientale | reverse complement strand
GGGGGTATTTTCTGTTTGTTTTGGCTAGAGGAAGGAAGCAGATGGCGATAAGGAGAAATAAAATGGAACAAGCACTTGAAGGAACTTTAAATGTGAAAAAAGGAAGGGTAATTAAAATATGAGTCAGCGTATAGGTCATAGTGAGGTAAATGGAAAGCTGGTGGGCCAGGACAATAGTTAAGAGTAAGTCTAGAGTACGCAGTACATAGATTTGAAGTACAAGTATAAATTAAGCTGTGAGGACCTAAGGATGGGAGAAAAGGGCAGAAAGAGATGCCTTAAGATAGATGAGTGGAGGAACTGGAGAAAGTAGCCTGTCATTAATAATTAGCTAGCAGTGTGTAATCTGCAGTGTCCTTTCCTTTTTTTATTTTAATGAGGCCAAAACAAGCTCAGGTGCTGCCTGATAGGAAGATCAGAACAGCCTAAAGAATCATTTCCCAACAAACAAGAACCTGCACAATGTTGTGAGTCCGAGTGCGATTGTGGAAGTGCGAGTCTTTTTAATGTTTTCACAGGCATCCAAGAGACGGTTTACAGCTAAGCATTTGTCTTGACAGATAAATTAGAAGACGGTGAGCGTGTAAGGAGGGGGGAGGAGGGGTGTCTTAAACATTTACAAAGTAAAAAGCTGCAGGGCTCTGTGCGCTTCCTCATGTTGACATGCCTTTCCTTGTTTGCTGAGGTGGAAAGCTGGGTGATGCTTCCTGGAGAAGGGAATTAAACTGTGCAGAGCTTTTGAACACAGCTCTGGCCAAGAGACCTCGTGCTTTACAGTCCAGTCGTGTTTTGAAAGTGTTTATTAGTTCCCATGGATATCAGCTGGGCCTGTGTCGATCTTCCCCCCTCTCTCAATTTCTTTCTACTTTTCTTGCTCTTTTTTTTTTCCTTCTGTGCTCTTCTGTTGTGAATGCTTATGAATACTTTTTTTTTTCTTCATCATGCAAAAAAACAAGAAGTCAGTTAGCTTTTCTCCCGTAAACTCCAGTGTTCTGACTGAAGGGATTCTAGCTGCGGCTGGAAAAGGGCATTTATGGTCCTTCATCATTATTGCTGTTGAAACAGCCCTCCTCAATCCTGGAGCTAGAGCTGCCTTGTTGCCAATGGTAGGGTGTGAATATGAAGGGTGGAGCAAGAGCCAAAACCTCATTGCTGGATCATTGTGTTTGGACAGCGGGTGTGGAGAGAAGAGGATGAGGAGAATTAGCGATAAGTGCAAGAAAGCCGGAAATGAAGGTCAACAAAGCACAATAAATTAAAGGAGCAGACTGAACCTTCCTTGTCCTTAAGCAAACCCAACCATCAGACAGCCATGTTAGTGAAATAAAGATGTAGGTATAATTGAGAAGAGGAATAGTGTCTATACAGGGTGTGGAAAGGCTTGAACAGAATACTCAATTAAGCTGGGTAATAGTCCTAACTTTTAAAGTCATGAAGAAGGAAGATGGGTTTGGGGGGGGGGGGGGTGCAACGGCACAGCCCTGGGAGCCCTGGCACAGTGCAATATCACATCACAGTGCTAAAACTAGCAGTGGAAGTACAAGACGCTGGGGATAGCTGCCTTTATGGAAGCTATTCTACTCGCATTCAGTCACGGTCAGAGCTGGGTGATGAGTACTGAAACAAAGAGCTCTTTTGTTTGGTCTCTTCATGCTGCTGTGAATTAAATGTTGGAAAAGTCACAGAATGTATGTTTTATTTTTTGCAACTGTTATTTTTGTAATCTGTTATGCACTGGATGCATGAATTTTACTGTTTTACAGTTTCTAACACTACTGTTGGCTTATCATTTGACCAGCTCTTTTTGAAAGGCTGGTTGCAGAATCTGGTTTTTTTTGTAGCAGCGTGGTGTAGCTCTGTTTGGGGAAAATACCTGTGCTATGTGTTCTTTACTGCATCCAATTAAACTGCAGTTTTACAATTTGCATCATTCTTGGGCACTTGCAAACTTCTCCAACTTCACTTTCTTTTATTTGCCTCATCAGCACCTTATTGGTTCATTAACCTGCCCCGTTTTCTTCTGTGTTCCAGGAAGTCCAAAACGAAGCCAAATGGAAAGAAGCCACCAGCAGAAGAGAAGAAACAGTACCTGGAACCAGAGTTCACAAAAGTCCGTGTGGTGGACTTTGACCTTAAGGAACTGGTGGTACTGCCCAGAGAGATAGACCTCAACGAATGGCTAGCCAGCAACAGTGAGTATCTGTGATTGTGGTAATTATGACAAATATAAACAACAGAGTTGGAGCGTTGGAGCTGCTAAGCATATAAAATAAATTTGGCGAGGTCCAAAGCTTAGTGTTTACTCGTACTTGAAAGGGGTCAGTTTCAGTCACTCTCAGTGAGCCTTTACTGAAATTTATATTTGCAACTCTGTGTTTACTAAATTCACTTCTGGAAGTTAGCATATTCTCTACAGCCTGGCTGCGTGATCAATCTCATGAGGCTCTTTTTTATTTTGTCTTTTTGACTTTGCTTTGGTTTTATATCCAAACCAGTAAGGTGTGTGCAGCAGGAAAAAAGCATTCTTTATTTCAGCTAATAAAATGCTGTCGCATAACAGATGGGATGTGATTTCACATGCTGATAAGTTTCATCATGAAATTAAGTTTTATAAGCTTATCTATATTTCAGCTTTTATCCCATCACTGAAGTTTGGCTTCCAAAAAATCAGTTGGGTGGGTCAATGGTGAGAGAGGGAAAAAAACTACCCTCATGGGAATGCCAGGACTTGGGAGTAGTTATGAATCTAAATGAAAGCCATCTCATATTCTGCCATTACTTATTTTCTAGTAAAGAATAGTTGGGAATATTGCAGAGTTTGCTTTATTTTGAGCCTCCTGTTGTTGGAGATGATTACATTAGGAGTCCCTCTCGTAGTTGTAAGCTTTAAAAAAAACAAAACAAGGAAAGATCGTACTATTTAAAGAATCTCACACACCAAGTAAGATAACAAGTACAGGTTACCCTACAACTCACATTACAAACATGTTGACAGTAGTGAACCTGAGTAGACCCCAGCTTTGCTTTGTGCGGCGTTTCAGGCTGTGGAGGAGTTTACCTCCCGGCAAGAATGGCTTTCTGTTTTAGGTCAATGCTTGTCAAAGTCACAGCCTCCTCCCTTTCTTCTGTGTTTTGTTTCTGAAGCACACAATCTTTTCAAGGATGTGGTGACTGGGATTAGTGTGCGCACATGTGACTGTGACTGTCAACTAAGCATTGCATACACAACTTTAGGCGTGTCCTCACAAACCAAAGGAGAACGTGACAGACATACTTTCTTACGCTCATTCACCCAGTGTGGCATATAAATATTTGCCTGTGCGTTATTGTTGTTATAATTCCTATGTTGTGGATGAGGTTAAAGCATTATGATTCCTTTTGTTTGTGTTTTTTTTTTCACAGCAACAACATTCTTTAATCTTATCAACCTGCAGTACAGCACCATCTCAGAGTTCTGCACTGGGGAAACCTGTCAAGCCATGACGGCCTGCAATACGTAAGTTATCGCCCACTCCTTTGGTTTATTCATCACTCACCTGCCGAGCCCTTATTGTTTTATTCATCAGAAATCTGGTGTCCTATTGGATAATTCATTAAGTGATGCTTCTCTGGTCAGCAAGGGCCGACTCTCAACCCCGAGGATGTGCTCAGTCTTCTAACTACCCAAACAGCGTGGAAATGTGCAGTATGCAGCTTTAAAGCAGATGCTGTTACTCTCATTTGCATCTTCATGTTGCTATTCTCAGAATTTAGTAGAGTAGCTTTGCATGATTAGCAGTTTAAAATAATCCATATTTATCTCATACTAGGCCTTGCTGCAGATCCTCGGGTCTGAAGAGGGAAAAAAAAGTCTTTAAGGCCACGCCCATTAAGTCAACTTGCTTTTGACTGGCTGCCCATTACAAACAGAAGGCTTGAGCAGAAGATGGTTGGTGCTGCTGTGTGCCTTAGATCATGCGTGCCAAAGTCATGGCCTTTTTAAGTACTAGATTTACTCCTTTCATTATCACTGGCTTGCACAGATGAGAACCTGATGTAGTCTGACAAAATTAGAGTCCTCATGCTAATAACTGCCTGGGCCAGCTTCAGCTTCAATGTCCTGCAGTCCAGCCTGTGATTTTGTGGTTGTCGGAGCTCTGCTAATATCGTTACCCTCCCATCATACACACCCACACTACCTTGATGCTCTGATCAAAGTGTCAGCAGTGAGTCTGCCTTTAATCTCTTTCCATTTGTTAGAGTGATCAGTACCAGTGCTCGAGCTGAAGTCTGGATCACTCTGAAGTCACCTGACAGAATATTTTTAAAGCTCGTCATGTTTTAGAGCCACAGCTGTAGCTTTTGTCCTAAAGCGGTGTGCTGCTGCTGTGCGCTAAATGAGGCGTATTTTCACATGAGTTTGTTTAGGATAATCCTGATATGGTAGCACATTCATGTCATGTTAATACAGGGGAGGTGACTACCTACGTTTATCTAACTAGTTTTCCCTGCTGGGGCGGGGTGCAGTCTGTGTGTGAGCCCTTCTCTCTAAAGAGAGGCCTTCAAATTTCCCCTGTGTCTGCTGAAGGCTGGAAAAACCAGATTAGCCACACTTTGAAAAACCACAACAATCACTAAACACAGCTTAACAAATTGTAAGCATTGCAGTCACTCCAGACAAAAACTGTGAGGTTGACAAACATGATGTTTGATAATCACGAGTCACGAGTTTACCTCGTCAACAGTGGAGTTTTCTGCTGTTGTCACCTTTAAGCTACTGCTTGTAATCCCACACCCTGACAAACGTGCTTCACCTGTGGTATGTGAACGGAGGAGGTGGCGGAGCAGATTAACAGGTTTTGTCTGCACCGTCTGTTACTTTATTAAAGGCAGTGTTGAAGTGATATTGATAATGGCTCCTCTAAACTCCAAATGTAGGCCCAACATTGATGGTACCTTTCTCGACTGCTTGCTGCCCAGCACCCCACCCTTTCCTGCCTGTGCAGGACCTGGCATTGAGCCCCCCTCTGTGGTAAAAACTGACTGAGGGCCAGTCACAGCAACAGCAGCAGCAGCGTCAGTGCCCCTGCCCAAGGGCAGAGCTTAGCACTATTTTTGGAAGAAAATGTTTCCATGAGCTCTGAGGGAAACTGAACCATTTGGTAGCTATTTAGACCCATTTTGTGTACCGGGTGGGTGAATGGATGTTCTCACTGTGCTCACTATACACTGAGTTCTTATAGATGGTTCCAGTTTGTGTTCTTTTTTCTTTTTTTTAATAAATACACACTGTTCTTCAGGATTGTTACAAAAACATACTTCATTAGTGAAGAATAGAAAACATTATGCAGTCACTTGGCTCAAAGTCAGACATTTAGTCTCGCTGACAAAATCAGCTGTTTTCTTTGGACAGTCTTGTTTTGATTTTCATTAAAGGTTAAATCATACTGTGAACCGTCTCGTCCTAAAATTATACACACATTACAATAGCCCCCAAGTAAAAGATGTTTATTGTTATTGTTAAAGGGAAAGAAAGAAATAAGAAATACAATTGAAACAAAGTTTACTGTAGGCAGATCAAAGTGCCTTACGGTAAGGCTTATAAAGTCTCCTAAATTTATTAGATTTAACTCTTGGCTCAGTTTCTCCATTGGGAGAAAAGGTAATCTGAACTTAGTATTAATTTTATCTTGTTTTGTGATCAAATTTTTATCACTAGTTACATATTTAAACAGCCAAGTACACTATAAAAGAGACTAAGTTTTAAATGTTAAGCATAAATAAATTACATTTGATGAAAAGCTGTCTGTGCCCTGTTTTATAAACTCTTGAGTAAATAACTGTGTGCACATCTCAGTGTGTATTTAGCAATGGCGGCATGTTTGTAGTTTAGTCAGTACTTCTCCCACACAGGATTAGACTGTGTGTCAGTGTATTGTAAGTATCACGTCCTGCTGCTGTGGTCAGCAGTTGGCCTCCTGCAGGATCAGTTATGTGGACACTTTACATTCTTCAGGTTTTGTTATGTCTGCCCCGCTGCCTCCCACAGCCGCACTGCAGACCGCCACACCTGCACTCACATTTTATCTGCTTAACTGACCTTTCCAACTCACAGAGATCATCTTTGGTCCCGTGGTTGCGTTACCAGTTCCGTTTAACTGTCTCGTCTCCTGATAGCTTGCGGAAAACCCGCCTGCGCCTCATTCGTCTCTCTAAGGTGTCTGCCGACCTCCTGTTTGACCTTTTGTTAACTGTGTTTCCAAGCTGTCCACTTAGAATTCAGTTATCTGGGTCAGCTCCTACAGAGATGTTTGCCCAGCAGAGGGACTGACAGGATCAGTGTCAACAGCAGGGAATGTGGCCTGATCAGGAAATTAAAGCTCAGGGTCACAGGATCCACAGTCAAAAAATGCAAACACAATATCTGGGTTGTACGTAAGGTTGCGTAGAAAGTGATACTATGATTAGAGCGCTGGGTTTTTTCTCAATGAGGAAACCGAGCAGGTGGTGTTGTTTTTTGGTTTTTTTCCCCCTTAATGAGTCAGTTCTCTCATTAGGTCACTTGTTGTTTTATCTTCTTGCTTATTCATTTTATGTTCCAGGAAACACTTTCATATGTGAGCTCCTGCTCTGTCAGCCACAAGCATTCTTTCAGCAACATTCATTATAATTATTAAGGCCCGGTTCATTGCTGTGTAATCACTTCCTGTTCTCCATTTTCTTAATGTTGTTGTGAAACACTTGATAACAGGGACTAACCTTTCTTCTTTGTCGCTCTCGTTCTAGAATATACTACTGGTATGATGAGAAGGGGAAGAAGACAAAGTGCACTGCTCCACAATATGTAGACTTTGTAATGAGTCTTTGTCAGAAACTGGTCACAGATGAGGAAATCTTTCCTACAAAATATGGTGAGTGTCCCTCTGTGTGCAAGCCTGCCGAGCTCTTACTTGTTACAGCGCTGCGCTGCCCCCTGCTGGTGCAGGTGTAGAAATGTAGGGATAGAGTAAATTAGCAGTGGCCCGATGAGTAATGGGAAGAAATTGCTGATTTCGTTCAAAAGGCTGCTTTGAGTTTTGGGATTTTCTATTTTTATCTTTGGTATTAGGAATATTACCTTTGTCGTAACCAAAAGCCAGATTATGTTTTGTCAGTGAATCACTTTTAATGTGACCTTGCAGCAGGTTTTTCAGTGACTGGCACCACAAGACAGTTCATAGTACCGCAGCTGTATATAGTTTTACAGAAGCGCAGTCTTTTAGTCCTTTTTTGCTTTTTCTTCCTTCAGGCAAAGAGTTCCCCAACTCATTTGAGTCCTTGGTAAAGAAGATCTGCCGGTACCTGTTCCACGTGCTGGCTCACCTCTACTGGGCGCACTTTAAAGAGACGGTGGCTCTCGACCTGCAGGGCCACTTGAACACTCTGTATGCACATTTCATCGTTTTCGTAAGGGAATTCAACCTGGTCGATCCCAAGGAGACCTGTATTATGGACGACCTGTCCGAAATCCTCTGCACCGCCCCGCTGCCAGCACCAACCCCGGCTCCCTCCACCCCAGCCTCAGCACCCTCCCCCTCTTCACAAAATCATGTGACGGAAAGATGAGCGGGGGGCAGTGGTGAAACAGCAGCCGCGGGGGTGATAGAAGAGCGGAGAGAAGGAAAGACAGCCAGGCCCCCTTCCTTGGTGCAAGCAGGACTTAAGAGACCTTCCACTACCCTTGCATTTCGCTACAACTCCAACCAACCAGCCGGAAAGAAAGGGGGGAGGGTTTTCGGGGAGGGTGGTGGGGTTTGGGGTGGCAGGGAGGGGTTTGTCACGCCAGCAGGAATTGGCGTGAGCGTTCCTCCCAGGGACAAATCCCTCCCATCTTCTCTGCAATTTAAACTAGGAACAAAACGTATGTGTATGTTTTTATTTTTGGTTTTTATTTTCTTCTTTTATTTTTGTTGACGTTTTTATTCAGTTTTATTTTTTTGGTTTGAGGGGGAGGTGCAGTGTGTTGGCGCTTCACCTCCCTCCATCCTCTGCCTAACATACAGTACAGGAAGGGGGGCTCTGCTTTGCTTCAACCTACTATTGTACAGTGTTGTTAACGCGTGGAGAAGAGGCATCCCTGCTCACTTGTGGGCTCGACCTTCCCTCCCCTGGCAGTGGGAGGCGGCCTGCGGGCACACGGCCACTACCCTGGCCAGTAGGGAGCCATGTTACTGCCTGACAGGGCGATACTAGCCAATCACTGTTTTGGGTTGTTTATGTGGGGGGATGATTAAAGCGCTTCCTACTCAGGACCTGAGAGAATACGTCACTGCTGCCAGAGAGGCTCTACTCTCATTTTCATTCTCTGTCCCTTGGTCATCAGACTGCTCAGACTGATGTCGATTGTGTTTAACTACAATATAGTCACATAATCACCAGGGGAACCCCTTAACAAAATTGTCCCAGAGCTTACCTTTCGAGAGCAGCAAAGATGTGGAGGATGCCACAGAAGCAAGGAGACAGAGAAGAAAATATAAAGATTGTATGTGAGATATTTAACCCTATCAGAGAATGGAGACTTTGAGACAGATTGGTGTCTGTATAAGGTGAATCAGATGTCTAGCACAGCAGCAGCCCCTTAACCCACCAACACCATCTCCACCCACCCACCCACTCCAGCAGCACAGAAGGACAAAGACATGAGGTAATGTCTGCAGGCGCAGAGAGAGGGAGACAGAGTGAGGGTTGAGGGCAATGGTGTGAAGCTGCTCTGCTGTTTAACACGCTCCCAGTGCAAAATGAAAATCTATTTTATTTTTACCAGTCCCTTTAAATTTGCTTCTTTTTTTTTTTATATATCAGAGGAAAATTAGTTTGGAAATGATAACAATATCATTACACATGTATAGAAAATGCACAGTCTGCTTGGACTTTACTGTACAAAGAATCACAAGCGGGTTCTGTCAGACATAGCCTCTGTATGGAGGAGGATTGAATTTATAATTCTCCTTTTTTTATTTATTTTAACTTTTTTTGCAGGGTTCCTCAGTTCTGGCTCTTGTTTTTATGTATTTTAATTATTAACTAAGTTAAAAGCAATTTAATATTTTAAGCTCTGCGGATTATAATCTAATAAAAGAAAGAAATGCCACCTGTCTGTGTCTTTTGTAAGATTTTTTTTCCTGTGGAAATTAAAGAAGGAGCCTGATTCTTATGTAATAATTTTAATGAGAACTCCACCAACTTTACACCGTGAGGCCATTTTCCCCACTCCCAACACTAAATCCTGCTCGGTGTGTGAAAAGTTTTGTGATCAGAGGAATTTTAGTTTGGCTTTGATAACAGTTTTTACACCAAGAAGTTTGCTAGAATGGATGAAAGATGGGAAGGAGACAAAAGATGCTGATTGTGCCACTTTTTTCAGACTTTTTTTGGAGAGTGATGATCTCACTGCTTTCTTCTGTGTGGCCTCTCAGGCTTCAAGGACGGTCTGGCTGCTTGTGTATTTTGGGAACAAATCCAAAACCTCTGGTCTCTTATCTGGAGGGCCTTTCTGGAGGAGTATGTGTGGAAGAAACTGTTCAAAGTTGAGCAAACTCCAGGGAGGTCATGCCTGCTGTAGAACATGTGCATCCCTGACACCTTCGTAATAAATATTGCTAGATTTTATATTTTACAGCTGAACTTTTTTCTGCATGAAGAAAACGTGATTTACGTGACTACTGGTGGCACTGTGGTAACTGCAAGATTTGTTTGATCCAAGCCGCAGAGTTTGGAGTTTAGGAATAGTTTCTGCAGCATTGATATTTAACCTTTTATTTATTTATTTTAATCTTTCTCTTGAGAGTAGAAAGCTGTGCAAACAGCTTTGTAGCTATCAGCAAGCATAATGGGAAACTGTAGTGCAGAAATATCTAAGAAATGCAGTACTACATGACATCACTCTTCAGTGGATATACTTGAGTTCCTCCACATGTGGGACTGCCTCATTATAATTAAATTTCCTCCTTGTTCCTGTCCATTCACAACACCAATTCTATGAAGCATTCTTTTATTAATTTAGACACATGCAGTCACTCTTATTTAAAAAATAATAATAATAATAATAATTTACTCGATACAGCAGTCACTTCTAATAATCAGTGCGTTCTATCTTGGTGCATTTCACTGACCCTGAGTTCAAAAGCATACTGTGCATAGGCTGCATACAGCTGGAGAGAAACTATGCTAATTGTTGATTACAGGTAATCCCTAGCATATATTATAAAATAAATATGATTATCTGAATCAATAATCACCGATTTTACAGTTAATTCTCATACAAAACGCTTACAGACATGATTTACACACTGTTAATCCTGAGTTTTCAGGATCTCCAGCCTGGACCTTCGAGGCACCGCGGAGCCCCGCCGCCTTCTTACAGACGCCCGCAAGGTGACGCCCTCGGTCATTTTAAACCGAGCGATACCACCTGCCTCATCCAGTTTCTTAGCGCTGCAGCACGGTGTTGGGACCTTCATAGTGTTGCCGAACTTGGAGTAGTCCACTGCGTACATGCCGTCCTCCTCGGACACTGTAGGCACAAAGCGCTGTCCCCACAGGATCTCCTCCGACACGTAGGACGTCCTGGCTTGCGTGGTGATGCCGGTGGTCTCCACCACTCCCTCCAACACAACGATCACCTCGACGTCCTCGTGCAACAGATCAGAGGCGGACATCTCGTACAGGGGGCTGTGTTTGTCGATCACGTGACAGATGATGAGGGGCGACACCAGGAAGATGCCGTTGGTGCCCACTGGGTTATCCATGTGTATATCGATTTGGTCCAGTGGTACCACCTCACCCTCCTCAGTAGTGGTTCTCTTGACCACCTGCATTCGCACGGTGGCGCTGATGATCATGCTTTTCCTCAGATCCCCGATGCGAACCATAAAGCAGAGCTTGTTGTTTCGGACGGAGATGACGGCGTGCTTGCTGAAAATGAGCGTCTCCGCGCGCCGGTTGGCCTGCGCAGTTTTCATAAAGATGCAGCCGAGCATGATGGCGTTGATAACCAACCCGACGATGTTCTGTACGATCAGAATGATGATGGCGGAGACGCATTCCTCCGTGATCATCCGGCCTCCGAAGCCTATGGTCACCTGGACCTCTATAGAGAATAGGAACGCGGAGGAGAAGGAGTGAATATCCGTTACGCACGGGATGAAGTCGTCTCCGCTCTGGTCCAAATCGCCGTGCGCAAAAGCAACGAGCCACCAGATCATCCCAAAAAGGAGCCAGCTGCACAGAAATGACATGGTGAAGATGATGAGCGTGTGGAGCCATTTTAAGTCCACGAGCGTGGTAAACACGTCCTGCAAGAATCGGCCCTGCTCTCGGATGTTAGTATGCGCCACATTGCATGTGCCGTTCTTGGAGACGAACCGAGCCTTCCCCGCGTTCGCCTTAAACTTGGGCTGCAGAACATTCTCGGCCAAACGTGTCAGCAAGTAATCCTCAGGAATGAGTCCTTTCCTGGACAACATAGCGCTCCCATGCTACGTACCCACAGCCGTTTCACTTTGAAGGTGTTGTCAGCTTGTGCCCAGATGAAAAATGAATTCTTCCCTTCTCTCCCGGTGCCTTTTCTTACCAGTCGGTACTCACCGGTGTGGCGTCAGCTCTTCGGCAGCTGTCGGGGCGCAGGAGGGGAGATCCTTGTTGTGCCCTGTTTTCTGGAGGTATGTGCGCTCCTCACGTTGCCTCCAGATCAGGCGCCTCACACTCGCGAAATCCCATGAGAAGATTCTCCTTCCAGCTCCGCAGCTGCCGCCGTCACTCACAAAAACGAGCGACGAGGCGTAGTTATGCCATGCCGCTTTGTTCCCATGGTGAGTCCCATCTACCGCTTGGTACGCGCTCGCCGCGGCCTTGTGCTCAAAGGAAACTCAGTGAGATGTGAAATGTTGCTGCTATCGCTGCGTAATGGGCCTCTGAGCTGAGTTTGATCACATTTGGATGAGGAGGCAGGCTCATGTGGCGCAGTTTGCTGATCTCGCCACTTCACTATAGCTTGGTAACGTGAGAAGGAGACGTTGTGAGATGGAGATGGAGAGGCAGTCCTTCCCTCCCTCCACCACCAGCACCAGCACCACCGCCACCCGTGTGGTGCCCTTGCTTTCATTTTCAATGAGAATGCAGGGGAAAGCCTAGGACGCATTAAAAGAAGTGTTCAGCTGCGTAGCCGTAACGCCACAGGCAGCTCATTATCCGAACATACAAATGGTTACTCCTCAGTAAATCACCTTCAGAGTGTTTGGCACAAGCAGACAGTGCGCCGGTCACCCACAGGAACCAGAACCAGATTTAGTTTTGTTTTTTCCAAGTCCTGTAAATTTCTCAAGTCAGTTTTGACTCCATGAGCGCATGAAGGTGAACTCCATGCTATGTTTCTGGTCGCATACATTTGTCACCTTAGCTCCAGGTCATTTTAAACCCGCAATCCTGTGATGAGTAATCAGTTTTGAACAACGAGTCTTACACCCCCCCCCCCAATAAATCTGGACACACACTTCAAGGATAATTTACGTTTTATTAACAAAGCATTAACATTTTTATGTACAAATATAATACAACATGATTAAAAAATAAAAGGAATATATTCCATGGGATCAATTGCACTTTGAATGTCTTCCTTTAACGCTTCCACGCTCTTCCTCTTGTTGTGCTACTTGTCTGCTCGCACAAAGGAGGCGAAGATACTGTCCTCCTTGTCTAGCAGAGCCTGGGGTCTGTCGTACTCGAGGATGACGCCCCGCTTCATCACAATCACCAGGTCGGCATTGAGGATGGTGTGGACGCGATGCTGCGCAACAGAGCAGAAGAAAGTTCTTACTGCTCTGAGCAGAAAGACATCTGACAGAACCGATACTAGATAAAAGTAAAGCAGCATTGATTTATCAGGCACACGTTACTGTACACCCGTTCAGTGATTTTGAATTGAACAGCATTATATGCGCATCTTTATATTGGCTGCCAAAATAAAAGGTAGAGATAAAACGAGAGGCTGTGGTTGTGTCTTTTTTTTCTTAAATATTTCATGAGAAATATCTAAAGTGAGCACCAACCATTTTAACATTCATTTGTGACCCCTTTTTAGTACTTTCTTACTTTACAATACAATAAAAAAAAATCAGTTTTTTACTTTAAAAATTTTTTTTTTTTTAGTGCTACAGCTGCAGCTTTTCATCTGTTTAAAATAAAAGCATCAGCAATGCAAAGGTCAGCAGTCCTCGGGACGGCGCCGGATGGATGCATTACTGTAAATGCGAAGGGGATATACTCACTGCTATGATAACTACTGTTCGATCAGCAAAAGCAGTCATCACCACTTTCTGCAGGATGCTCTCCTGTGGAGACGGAGGAAGAGGAGGTTGGTTCAAGTAAACATGGGAATCAGAGCTTGTGTAAAAAAACAAAAGACCCATCTTCATTCATGGTGTTAAAAAAATAACTTTTTCAAGCTTGTTTTTCAAACTGTCACTTCTCTTGTTTATAATCTTGTCTCTTATTAAAGGCTCAACTTTCCTCGAGGGCAGTGCTGCTGGAACGGGCGCTCTTTGTGGCCGATCATTCAAGAGATGCTTTTAAGTACGAAGCAGCCATTTACTCAAACCCCCCTCAGGCTCTCAGTGCACTGAACATTTTCCTTCTATTTCAGTTTTCTCCATGAATGTTTTCTCCTGCACTCTTTTTCCTTACATCAGTTAAAGGTGCAATCCAAACCTGACCAGTATCTGTTTACTCCCGAAAGAAGTGACATGTTTCTTATCTGTATATAAATCTCTACATCTGTCAGCTTTTCCTTCATTTTGCTTTGTTGCCATGCCTCCAGATGAAAATTACCCCGTGCACTTTGCGTCACCCCTGCACCCTCAGTGTCCTCCACCTCCTCTTTGTCTGATTTTCTCATTTCTGTGACCCCTCTTCCACTCTCTGCCTTAAAGATGCTCTTTGTTTAGTTGCACGCTCACCGTTGCCATGTCTATGGATGCTGTGGCTTCGTCCATGATGAGGATACTGCTCTTCCTGACAAACGCTCTGGCCAGACAGAACAACTGTCTCTGACCCTGACTGAAGTTTTCTCCTCCCTCCGTCACCATGGCATCTGAAAACACAAACATCCACTTCAGTATGTTTAATTTTAATAAATGCACAGCCTGTATTCATATTTATGTATGTTCATAACCATACATTTGCACTGCATGACACTACAGAGGGAGTATACAGTTATTTTCTAAAGTAAGAGGATAAAATTAATTGGCCTTTAGGTTTTGGCTTGCAGATCAATAGCATATTGATTTCCTGTTTTCTTCTCGTTGTTATGAATGATGAAGGTTACGGCATAAAAACGCCTGAATTACCAAACGGCTCTCTAGTGATTTAACAGAGAGCGCTGCTGAAATATAAAACATTATTTTGTTTACGACTCGTAATGAAAGTGTACCATCAGGTCATTAACAACAACTTGAATGTTGCGATTTTTTCTTCTTTTTTTGGGTGCAATTTTTTTGTAAGTTGGATAGCAGCATACAGAAAGAAGAAACAACAAGAGGATAGAGGGCAGTGTGAGCTGCAAACTGGCAAAAGTCTGAGATCAGAATTTATCCGCACACCAAACGTCTCCCGTGTGGGGATTCGGATCTTTATTTTTCGTAAGTCTGAACACAGCAAACAAAATCCCTACATGGGAGCTGTTTGGTGAGCGGATCGATCTTCTCTGATGTCTGCTAGATTTCTTTGATCCACCGCTCGGTGCGTTCTTCAAATAAAGGCTCCCAACAGGAATCGAAACAGCGAATGTAAAGGGTTAGAAATGAGGTGCACGATTGTTTTTTTTCCAAGTCATGTCTGAATTAAAGTAAATGCACGTATATTCTTTGGTGTCAAACTGTAAAGTTACCTTTATGAACATATAATAACTGCAGTAACAAGGGCTCATGTTGACTCAGCGCACTGGCGCACAGAGCGGCACACATCTGTAGTACACTGTACTGTTGCTTAAAGTAAAATCAAAGGACAAACTTAATTAGTCATTACCTCCAGCCTCAGGGATCAATATCTTATTAAGCATCTGGCTCCAGCAAACATAAACTAAAGCTGCGAGTAGCTCAGCTTCAACCTGTCACATCCTGACAAGCACACATTTGTCACTGTCACACAAGACTGAAACTGATCAGACGACAGAGACGTAAGGACTCGCGTGATGAACTGGGAACCAGTACAAGCTAAAATTAACTTCCACACAAGTATGACCCCGTGCATCATTGCTCCAAAGATCCATCATGTGTGTAGGTTGGTTTTTTTTTTTTTTTACTTGACTTTCAGACTATATCTGATCTGCCTGTGTGTATGCACACACCAACTGTCGGGTGTTCTGTGTCAAAACCACGACCAGACGTGAGCTGAGAATAAAAAAAAAAAAAAACTGTGCAGGACGGAGCAGTAGCACATAAAAAAACAGCCACCGCAGCGAGTTAAAAATGAATGCTCATGTCATCTGATATGGCAGCTCGATCTTTGTATGGAGACATTCGAGCAGCTGGTAGATGCGATGATGTCAGAGCGCATTTACTCTCAGAGAAGGAATTCACTTTTCTATTTATTGTTCAGATCAGGGCGAGCGCAGGTTACTTTCTGTGTGCCTTTTAAAATAAACTGTTTGAAAATGTGATACTATCGACACGCACACACACACGCACAAACACTAAAACAAACACAGATGTCTCACCCAGACCTCCTGGGAGTGATTTAACAACAGGTTTCAGCTGAGCTATCTCCAGCGCTTCCCACAGCATCTCATCAGTCGCCTTCATCTCTGGGTCCAGGTTGAACCTACAAACAAACACAAACGCACACGTAAACAAGCTGCAACTGCCAGTTTCTCCACAATTGGGAGATTTTCTTGAATATTCAATTACTGGATGGTCTGTAAAGCATCATAAAACAGTGAAAAATATCCTTCCCATAATCCAAGTCATAACCAAATGTCCAAATAGACATTTTTGCTTGACAATTATCTTTATTTATTGGCACGTGCATTTATCCCCAGCCTTAAACTTTAATATCACCCTCCACCACCTTCAAGTAACACTGAAGCCATTTTCATTCTGATCTACTTGAAGCAGTGTCTCTGATGATTATGCAATGAATATTTCAATAAATGGAGTAAAGCCTGTGAGCCAGATTAGGTCAACTCATGCGACTCAGCCTGCCTGATACCAGACGCGAAACATGTGAAGGAACTTCACATTAAAATGTAGTTTTACATGATTTGAATGAGTATAAAACTACAGTCTGGGAGCATCATGCAGCTTTTTTTTTTTTTTAATTCCACCTCATCTGTTTTGATCCAGCGTGACATTGCTTTTATGGTCGGTGCTGCTGGAGTCTAAAAATAAACCTCTCCACTGGAGTTTTTAGAGGACAGTGCTCTTATCCCGCTCTCCTCCTGTTGTGTCTTTGAAGCCAGTCTGCCATCTGCTCATCTTACTTAGAATTATGCTACATTTTCCCCATTTACTAACATTTCTATCAGTATCACTGATTTACAAGTCTTCCTTTTGGCAGAGAAGTTTACTGTACCTGATGGTGCCACTGAACAGGATGGGGTCTTGAAGGATGATGGACAGCCGAGATCTGAGAGTCTGCAGAGGCAGCTTCGAGATGTCGATGTTATCAATCACAATCCTTCCTGAGTGACAGAAGTTTGCAAAAACACACTGATTTCACCAGTAAACACACTTTTCTTATTGCTGTTTTATGTGAAACCTTTGTGCTACTAGTTGCTGTTTATCCCGGGAAGAGACACAAATCCTCTTGGGGTTGCGTCAGGAAGGGCAGCCGGTGTAAAAATAAAAAAAATGTGGAGCTACCTGCTATGGCGACCCGTTGTGAATAAGGGAGCAGCCGAAAGCAGTTTTCGATTTTATCTTGTTAACTTTTTTTTATGCTGATGTGAAGCTGAAGTGATATTTTACCCTCAAACATGTCCACCATGCGGAAGAAGGCCAAGGAGAAAGAGGATTTACCGCTGCCAGTTCTGCCACAAATACCCACCTGGAAACAAACAAAAACATTCATCATAATTATCACCAGTACTCCATCCGTCCACTTTCTTCACTGCCTATCCAGTTCAGGGGTGTGTGTGTGGGGTGGGGGGGGCTGGAGCCTATCCCAGCTGTTAGAGGGCAAAGGAAAGGTTCTTCCTGGACAGGTAAAAGTCCACCAAAAGCTTCACAAGTGCTCAGCAAACTAAAATATTTCTTCTATGTGTTAGCTTGTTTCATTTATGGAAGACCAAAACTGCCAACATCAAAATAAATGATTACAAAAATTGACTGCATTAAATGTATCAAATTATTAGTTATTTAATTTTTAACACGTGAAGTGTTTATTTTTGTGTTATTTCTCTTGCGTATTAACTATCCCAGTTCATTTAGTTAATATTCGTGTGTATTTCTGCTGTGAGCCTGACGCTGATCAGCTGATCAGCCCTCTACATTCAAACACAGGTTTCTTTCCCTTTTGGTTACCTTCTGACCAGGGTCGATGTGTGCATTGACATTTTTGAGCACGGGCTTCAGCGTGGTGTCGTAACGAACACTGAGATTCTGTATCTTGATCTCTCCCTGCCGGGGCCAGCCGTCAGGGACCTGAGACACAGCTGAGACACGCGGGAAAACATCACAGCATTAATTTAGATCTTTTTCTCCATCCAAGAAGCAAAAAATGTGAGAAGATTCACATGTACCGGCACAGATTCTCTTTCCATTTGTGATCACATGTTCGAACTGTTAATTTTTCTCATATTTTATAGATATGAAACAGACACATTGCATATTGTACATGCACACATTTTACATAGTCTATGCATAAATGATAGATTATTATGGAATATAAATGGCATTAGCTGATTTAAAAAAGTGGAACGGGGATAAAGATGCATTTCTCTTGAGCATTATGAACTGACAATTTCACGCTTCTTCATACAAGAAGAAGTCACAAACACTGTTCAGATAAGAGGTCAGATGCGGTCTTGTGAATCTGCGAGAGAAAGTTTAATTTTAGGTGGAAGGGTGACCCTGCACTCACTGAGCAGTCCCTCGTAATTCTCTGGTTCAGTTTTGAGCAGGCCGTTAATCCGCTTGACCGAGCCAAGCTGTACTTCCATGTCTGCCAAGTTACGCACCATCCAGTTCATGTAGTTGGACACCTGATACAAGAGAGGAGAGGAGGAGGAGGAGGAGGAGGTGAGGCGGGTAAATGTCACCACACAGGCGCGCAGTCGTTTCAGTGTGGACGCTGTTGTTGCTTTCAACCAAATACAACTCGCATATCGTCAGCGTGTCTCGGCTTTCTGTGACTGTGACAATGCATTTTCTAGACAGTCTGCTTCAGAAACATAGAAACATTTATACAGCTGTTTCCAAACAAGCTGAAGTCCGTCATTCTGCAGTGAAAAATATTCACAAGTGATAAACATTCAAGACAGCCTGTAGAAAACAATTATTTCAAGTTACTGCTGCTAAATGTGGTTCTACAAGTTACTGAATCATGGGGTGAACTCAGTTTTACACATATTGCTTCTGCATTTTGGTTTAGTTTTTGTTAAATAAACAATGCGATGGTGTGATATATCATTTGTTGTTGTATTTTACCCAATTTTAAGATTTTTTTTCTTATGCGCTGATGCGTAAAACCTTAGAATTGGAAACGTGTGTATTTGCTTTTATTATGCCTGTAAAAGTTCTTTTTGTCTGTCTCACTTAAACACGTAATAATTAAACAAACAATAAAAACCAAGAAATTGTTCAAAAACACTTTAAATAATTTGTGTTTTTTTGGTCCATCCTTTTTAAAAGTTACACTTTGTACAGCTGGACTTTCTGTTACTAACTTCACTCCTAGTTTTACACTAATGCAAATTTTAGAAATAAATCTAAAGACCTTTTAGAATATGGACAACGATGAGCTTACACCTGTGAATACCTTACCAGCTGCAGCTAAACAGACGACAAAACAGACACGCTCTCTCACCATGAGTGCGTATGTCAGACCGAGCCCCACCAGCCCGGGGGACAGCTGGTCGTAGAGAGAATTGGTGATGGAGGCTACAGCTGCCACCAACACCACACAGGCTCCAATGTACTCCTGCAGAGACAGACGGTGTCAGCATCCCGGCAAGAAGCTGACGCTCCACTGAATAATTGAAGACGGTAAATAACATTTAAAGAGATCCATTATTATAGATTGATTTATTGTTAACAGACATGACAGTGGGGACTATGTGTGCTCTCGGCTCCATCCATCAACATTTCAAGGTACTCTGCTGCTGTGAAACACAAGGAGCCGAATGAACTGTGAGCAGCACAGTTGATACATAAAACATGGCATGTAGACAGAATTTCATGCTAATACGAGAATGAAAAATTCATTGTTTCAGAGCCCCAACAGAGGGAGCAGTTACCCAGCAACATCCACATAAATGTGAAGCAGATATCTGACAAACAGTGAAGCAGAATTTTAAAGGAGGACACGGCGGACGGATCATTACCATGCGGACCTCCAGCCAACGGTTGGCTGCTGTGAGGAAGAGGGAGGCGATGTTGTTGGCGTCGGTGAATTGTAGTAACCTCTGTCTGAACCTGGGCTCATACCTGCCAACCAAAAGATTTCATCTGTGAATAATTTCATTGTATCACAACTGGTGTTCCCCACACAGTAAATGTCCACCTGCCTGAAATGTTTCCATTCCGCCTTGATGTCAGCACGGCAAAAATATGGTAGATGGAATATTATTACAGCAACTGTAACTGAAGTCTGGTATTAAACTTGTAAGTTGTAACGGCAATAATGTTACTGCAAGACTGCATCTAAGAAAAGAGTGCTGTAAATATGATTTAAAGTCTAAATAAACATTTACTTGGGCGTAAAGCAGCTGTCAGAAATCCACAGAGGCAGTTTCCAAGTCGGGACATTTTAGTGAAAAAATAAAACGAATGGTTTTTGCCTTTTTGGTATTTAAGAGCAGCATGAGGTTGAAATTTCTGCTGACATTTTCGGCTTCAGGAAGATGCCTCACACACAGTGGTATTTTAATAAAAACTGCCCTTTCAAATGTTAAAGGGCCTTAAGAAGCGGCGCTGCAGAGGCAGATATGCAGCGCTGCAGGAAGAGGCCCTAAACCTGAAAATGACTTCAAGTGTTTGCACTTCTGCTTCCATGTTTTTGGTTAAATGCCTGAAATAAGGTCTAAAGGTTAATTTTAACGCAAGCGTTTTCACTTCTACTGTACATGAAATAACAAAGCAATAGTCCACTCTAGTGCATTTGTACATGTTGAAGCTTTTATGTGCTCTATCATCACACTTTCACAGCGAGCAGTTTTGTTCCTACACTTCCCATAATGCAGTGGAAAAAATGCTTTTTGTTATACTTTATATTTCCCAGGTTGCAATGCAGATTTTCTGTTAAACATTTGCAGTCTCGAAGACAAGTACAGCATATAAGACTGCAGTGTTTTGAAGCCTTTTTTTTAAACCTCAGCTATGACTTCTTAAAAATTCCCATTTTCACCAAGGATGCAAGCGTGTGGTACCTGAGGGCTCTTATAGTGGTGAGACCTTCAACTGTCTCAGAGAAGTGGGAGAGTAAAGGGAGCTGGGTGCTGTCCTCCAGCTGCTGCAGGTCCCTGACCAGAACACAGAGAAAACGGCACATGGAGAAATATCAGCTGAACCATATTTCAAATATTAGACTTTTGCATTCATAATCCAAATCCAAATGATTTAATTCTGAAAAAGAATATTTATTTTCTTCCACCAAATAAAACATGTTTGTGACATTCCTTCGTCTGTCCCATGCCGCTCACCTGGAAGCCATCCGGAAGTATTTCTGTATGAAGTAGCAGGCAACAGCCAGCGGCAGGAGGGCGATGAGGAAGACCGGTGTGACGTAGGAGATGACACCCAAAGCGGACACGCACAGCAGGGTGGAGCGGGAGAGGCACTCGAGGGTGGTGGGAATGTGCTGGTCGATTGTGTTGGTGTCGGTGGAAAACCTGTTGAGGATGCTGCCGAGAGGAGTGGTCTCAAAGAGCCTGGAGGGAAGAAAAAAGTATTAAATTCAATCATTTTTTTCAGTGATTTTTTTAAATATATTTTTAATACTGTTATTACTACTTCAGTGTTAAAGTATAAGTAAATGGTTACACTGTTAGTTGTTATAAAAACATTTGTCATAAATTAAGGTTTTAATAAATGCAATGATCATTCACCTCAAAGCTTCATTTTAATTTACTTAACCATCTAATTTGTCTCCAATCAGTCTAATCAGTCTTCAGGCAGCTGGGAGACTTCCCATGATGCACTGAGCATTCTCCAGTTGGCTCTTTTCCACTCTCCCTGCAGTTATATGCTTCTACTGCATGTCATTAACTTTGTGCTTTCACCTGTGGGCTTTCTACCTCCTCTTTCCTCTTACCCCAGTCCACCTGGGGTCTTAAATGGGACCTCACTAACACAGGATCCTTTCTGTAATGTTGTTATGTCTTTACCTTACAATTAAAAAGTGCCTTGAGGTGACTGGTTTGGTGCCATATAAATAAAGCGACTGAGGTGAATTTTAAAGCATCAGATTTATACAATAAAATACAATAAGATTCGATGTTATTCTGCTTAGAAAGACTGTGGAAACTTACTTCTGCCACTGAAAAAATATATTGCCACCTTTGAATTGATTTTTTTTATCATCCATTAGTCAAAATTTCTGGTTATTTTCTCAAAATTTCAAATTAATAACATAAAAAAAATTCTAATTATTTTCACAAATTCTCATTATTTTCTCAGAAGTTTAAGCTAATAACCTGAAAATTTGACCTATGGATGTAAAAAAAAATATTTTTTTTTAAATGGAAGAAAATGGATGGAGATATGGAAACAAATTTCCACAGCTGGCTGGCTCGAGTTACACTCTCATGTGAAATCTATAGAGTATATTAATGCAGCTTCTTATGTGTATATACAGTGCTTTCAAATGTGTCTTGAGGTAAGCGATGTGTCCTGGGGTCTGCATGAGGAAAGCAGATGGTGCTCAGAGTAATGAGGCAAAAAACCTTTTAACTGTGTTTTTCTCTTATATCACCAGCAAGCACACAACTCTCTCTCTCCCTGCCTGTTTTCACACATCATAAGGCAGAGCTGCAGCATACACACACACACACACACACATACAGACAAACATGCAAACACACTGACTGTCATACCTCATGGGGGCCAGTATGATCTTGTTTAGCAGGTTGTGGTGGAGCTCTTTGGCCACTTTGAGTCCGGTCCACTCCACAGCCACGGAGGTGGCGAGACAGAGGACGATGCCCAGGCAGCAGAGCACACTGAACACTGACAGATACCAGGAGTGGCTGAACCCACAGTCCTACAACACACAGAGAGAGGGGGGGAGGGGGTTATAAAAGACATGACCGCAACACTTTGTGTGTGTTTGAGAAAGTAAGAAACGAGCAGGGACGGTCCGCCCGCTTAGTTTGCTTTCGCTGTAATTATAAACACCATTAAACACTGAGGCTGGTTAAAAATTAGCTGTCTAATGTGACAAAAGCCAGTGAAGCTTTTAAAGCTGAACCGGCAACATCTGAACAGAAAAGAGAAATAAAGAGAGCTTTTCTTTCTACACTTATCATCCTCTTTATTCTGTGATTTACTTTAATCTGGGTCAAGCTTTTCAATTCTTATTAATATTATTTTAATATGCTGTAATTTGTTATGATTCCATCTCCCATCCCAGAAAATGGATGAATAGATGGATAAAAACATAACAAAAACTGCTTTTCATAACAAAAGTAGATGAAAATGAAGGTGTTACCTGTCCTTTTAAAAATTGTGTTTATTTTTTTATCCAAGGAACTAAATATCAGTCTTAACTGTTTACTACTGACAGTCTGAAGGGACAGCACTCTCCCCTGTAAAGGAGCAGTGGCCGAGAGATAAAAGCTCTCCTACCAAACCTTTAAATCAGCTGGAAGCCATAATAGTGAGAATTTTATGGTTATAATGGCTTCCATGCAGTCCTGCATAAATTGATTAGATCTCATAAGTCAGCTGATAACAAAGCAAACTGAACCAATGATTTTGATGCATGAATGAAACAGGTACAGAACAGCATGCTTCATTTGGCTAAAATCTGTCATTTGAACATAACCCGTTCTCCCTGCTGAGCCACGGTGATCTAAATGGAAACAAAAGAAGTCAGAAAACATATTCTACACACAGGACTGACATCGGCATTTACTTTAGGTTCACAAAGTTGAAAATTGAAAGCCCACCCACCTGCCCGGCGGGGTGACGGCAGTAGCCCATCAGCCTTTTTAGGCTGAGGGGTAAAATTGTCATGGAAATTACTGCATGGGCTCAAGAACACTTCTAGAAATCATTTTCTGAGAACACAGTTCACTGTGCCATCCACAATTGCAGGTTAAAGCTCCATCATGCAAAGAAGAAGCCATATGTGAACCAGCAATTCAAAATTCTTTTTGGAAAACATGGACGCCACGTCCTCCGGACTAAAGAGGAGAGGGATCATCCGACATGTTGTCAGCATTTGGTTCAAAAGGCTGTATCTCTGATGGTATGGGGGTGCATTAGTGGCTGTGGAATTGCCAGCTTGCACATCTGGAAAGGCACAATCAATGCTGAAAAGTATTTACAGGTTTTAGAGCAACATGTGCCCCATCAGACCACGTGGTTTTCAGGGAAGGCCTTGCATAATTCAGAAAGATAATGCCAAACCAAATGGTGCATCTATTATAACTGCATGCCTTTGTAACAGAAGAGTCCGGGTGCTGATCCGGCCTGCCTGCAGTCCCACCAAGTGAAAACTTTGGCGCAGCATGAAATGAAAAATATGACAATGAAGACCCAGGACTGTTCCTATATCAGACAAGAATGGGACAGCATGCCTCTCCCAAAAGTCCAGCAGCAGGTCTCCTCAGTTCCCAGATGTTTAAAGGCTGTTGTTGAAGAAGAGGGGACACTACACAGTGGCAAACATGGCCCTGTCCAAACTTGTTTTTAGACGTGTTACTGCCATCAAATTCAAAAGTTTTTAAATTCAGTTTTTCTGTCTTCTGTTGTGAATAAAATATGGGTTTATAAGATTTGCATATCGCTGGATTCTGCTTTCTTTTACATTTTACGCTGCGTCCCAACTTTTTTGGCATTGCAGATTGGACCTCTATAAGTATAGAAATAAAATATCAGAGATATCAGGGGGAAAAAAGACACTTCAGCTGCTCATCACACAGCCCAACTGCCACTTGTGACATGAAGAATTTCCATCTATCTAATCCTCTCATTGTTCAATGACTTCCCCTCTCGAGAAGAAGAGCAGCAGCGCGGCAGTTATGTGAAGTGGTAGAGCGTACGTACGTTTGTCAGAACAGGACTTCTGAGAGTCCCCTCGTGGATTAGTCTGTGGCACGGCGTAGATTAGATAAAGCTGGCAAAGACACACAGAAGCTCAGCCAAACAAGATGTGCTCGGCATTCAAGCGACAGTTTATTATCTGCACTCAGCTGGACATCCAGTGGATGTTTGTGTGCGGGAGAAAGAGACAGAAGGCAACTGTTTATATTCAGCAGGGCGCGGTGCCTTTAACGCAGCCCTCATCCTGAGCTGACTCCGTCTGCAGTCTTCACACCATCGTGTGAAATGTGACCTGGCAGTTTACACATGCACACATAACACAGACACGCACGCACATATACATATACAGCAGTTACTGAAGACAGTGCTGCTGGCCCTGAAACACAATGACTGTGACCTCTTGAATGTGAGGGGTGCAAGTTAACTCATTCTCTGCTTCCTCTGAGAGTGCGAATGCTGCCGACCGTTTTGGTGAAGCGATAATTAAAACAGCTGTAAGTAGAAAAAGGGTCAACCAAATACATTAAAGGTGGCAAATCCTTGCAGTGTTACCTGCTACGGGTAGGAGCAGGGTTTACATGAGGTAATCTTTTTACCCACTCAGATTTCTGAGTTCAAATTTAACTGTCCATCCACATCAGTGAAAGCTGGCATTCACATCAAACCTCATACATGCTTTAACTCATTTTCCATTTGGACACCGAATTTCTATAAATACGTTAGTTCTGCTTTAATATTCAGATGAGGCGGAGCTGCCGTTTCTTCGGGGCGTGTTGGCGAACGCTCCATCTGGATTTGGCAGCGCCTGTGATTGTGTTGTAGGTCAGCTCTGCCTAACTGAGAACCACTGGAGCATTAGTGAGAAAACGGTTATGTAATTTATGCTGGCCTACAATCAGTGACTCCCCCCCCCCCCCATCCTTTTTTTAAATAAACAATTTGCAATTAATGCTGCCAGTTCATTTCTAAGCTTATCGATTAATGATTTTCTTAAAAAAAAAAAAAAACAGACGTTAGTTGATATTTTACTTTTACAGAAAAGCATGTTTCCAAATCATTTTGGATTATGATCCTTTCAACATAAAAGTGCTTCAAGTCCATCCATCCATCAGTCTGTCTTACATTTTTAGGCCAAAAGGCACAAACTAATCCAGCATTTCATATAATAATTTAAATTTGTGTCTTTTAGATTCATCCCACCAGATGGACAAAAATCACCCAAATGCTCCAAAAAAAAGGCAGTGGCAATCAAGCGGAGGATACTTTATGACTCTAAAAACTCCGGACTGAAGCAGAAATAAAGAGCTAATTGTCTCAGTCAAAAGCTGAGCTGTCCATCCCCTCACCTGCACGACGGTACAGTTGTGAGCTGTGGCGTATATCTTGGCTGTGATGACATGCGACGTCCAGTGGGCCAGCCAGTAGTCGATGGCCACCATGAGGGAATGTTTGAAGAGCTGTGACAGGAGCAGCAGGCTGAGCAAGAGGAGCCCAGCAGATGACAGGTAGGTGCCGCAGGAGCGCCAGGGGATGGTAGCTCGCTGGCGCATTACCTGCGAAAGGTTGTCATCCTCTTCGCTCTCCAAAGATTCCTCTGGGGTTGAAACAGAGATGAGTTGCAATGTTAAAGAGCTAGCTTTAGGTTTTCAGCCAAGTGTGAGATGTAATTAGGCCGAGTTATCTATTTTGCAAGGAATAAGGACGATACTTTAGCTTCCCTTCACACATTTTTCTTATCTTCTGTAAATTAGTTTATTTCTGTCTCACTGTGCTACGCTCTGCCGCTACTCACAGCTCAGATGCTCATGACATTTCTGTCTCTCCTTCTTCCCCTTCTTCCATAATATTTCATTACCTTCGCTTTCTCTCTCTGTCCTCTTTCCTTTTCTGACACATTGCTCAATATTTCTCCTCCTGTGCTAGTCTGACAATCCACTACTAGCACAGGAAAGGAGAGCAGCGAAGAAATAAGAGACAGAGATCCAAAGGAGAGGAGAAAGTACACTACAGGCTACAGAAGCTATACTCCACAAAAAAACAAGCAGGCGCTCATTCCCATGAATGGCATGTTTTTCAAGAGCAAGAGAGCAACAACAACACCACACTGACCAGGGGGTGAGGAGATAATGTAGTGACCTCCAACCTTTTTCCCACCTCTGATTTAAATATATCACATCACATCAAGCAGCAAGCTTTGGAGCACGAGGCTACATGTGGGCGTCTGAGAGGCTCAGACGAGCTAGAGGTGGAGAAGAAGCAACAGAATGAGGGAGGAAGAGAAAGGGAAATGATGAATGGCATGGCTAAAGAAACAGCTTCTAGTCTCAACTACAGTCATGCTCACACTAAGTAGGCTTTCAGGAGCAAGAGTGACAAATGTGTGGGGGAAAAAAAAGCAAGAAAATGGATGATGAGATTCTAAAATAGAGAAGCAAACACATCTGCCATTTGCTAGCAGCGTCACAATGCCACACACGTGTTTTTCTGTTTTAGCTCTTTTTTTTTTTTTTTTTCTTCAAACCATGCTTTCTGGCCACACCTGCTCGATCGAACACGAGGGCGGCTGGAGCCATCGCACAAGTCCACCCCGGGGTGCCACCAGCACACGGGAGACAACACAGAACACAGATAAAGAGTACAGCCAGTGCACCGTAGCATCTTTCAATCGCAGGTGCGCATTTAAGAGCAGAGACAGACACAGACAAAGGATCAGATTCAGTGGTTAACCACAGCAGGGGGCCGTGGGAAATAACATGGCGACATATCTGGTTGCTGAAAAGGTCAAAAGAGAAGCTGAAAGACAAGAGAGCAAACCAAGAGAAGAAAAAGAAGAGTACTTAACATCCATGCAACGTTTGCACTGCATAGATGGGAGGGAATCAAACACAGGGAGTTAGGAGTCATTCAAATCGCTGCAGGCATTACAAAGGATGCTGATATTAATATAAGCTGGATAAGCTTAAGCCTTAATGTAAAACATGCTACTCCTCAACAGGAGAAGGGAAATGACATCCTGCACCTATCATTAAGGGTAAACATAAGGATTAATGTCAGGCTGAGAAGCACCCACAGCAATCATACGCACACTCATTCCAGCTGCTGCTGTCATGATTGTTTCCTGTGTCTTCTCACCTTCCTCATCCTCTTCGGTCTTGGCGGCCTCTCTCGAGTACATGGCCCTCCGCAGGTTTTTCCTCTCCAGGTCGGTCATATTCTCTGCCACCGTTTCCTGAAGGAGAGATGCAGATAAGTATTGAATTTATTTCAGCGTACTAAAAACTTGTCTAACAAACACCCCGGTGAGCTAACTTTCTTTCCAGGCAGCACTGGACTTTGTGCCTTGTCTCAATCTAAAAAAAGAAACAAATGAATGAATCTGATTAAAGATTATTAAAAATTCAATAACACTTTGCCTTTGCAGCCATTAATCACCTTCTCAAACTCCTGGTCCTGTCTGTTCATCAGGGTTTTCCACTGCTCAAAGAGTTCAGGCTCGGAGTTCTGGATGTCCTTCAGAGTCCCTTCAGTCTGGATAGTGCCATCTTTCATGGCAATAATCTGATAATAACCACACAGACACAAGCAGATAGAAAAAAATGTGATCTGTATTTAGCTGAGACTGGTAATCAATCTCTATGTGCTTTGGGATCTTTGAGCGATAAAGTGCATCGCAAATGAAACAATAAACCGTCTTTATTATGCATAATATATCTGGCATCACAGACGGACAGTCTTATCAGCTCTTACCCAGTCTGCGTGGGGTAGATACTGCAGTTTGTGTGTGACCAACACCACCGTCCTCTTCTCTTCTCTCAGGAGCTTCAGGATGCCATCCTGCATCAGGTGGTCGCTCAGGTGGATGTCCAAGGCAGAAAATGGATCGTCCTGCAAATGCACAAACATGTGTTAGATGAAAAAAGTCCGAAAGGGTAGAAGAAAACAAAACAATGAGTGCATATGAACCTCCTGAATACATGATTCAAGTCTTCTTTGTGTGGTGGAATTCTTCTTCATCAACAAGCAATATTACCTTAATTACTTATATTCCCTTACATATTACCTACACTAGTACATGCCCATGCTGCAGTATTGTTTGGACAGTTAGTGCTGTTGGCCAAAATCATACAACGCTTCTGTGAGGAACATGTATGGAAATAATGGGTCATTTTAGCCCGCCGTTAGGTTGTTGCTAGGCAACATGATGACATTATAATATATTATGTATAATTCAGATTTTGTGGATAGAAATGAGAAGCTGAAGGCGCTGTGGGTGCCTTCAAGGAAAATACCCTCATATCTGGGGTATTGCGGGTATTTTGAAGTCCAGGATGTGTTACACTACAACATTAAATGTTAATTTAGATTATTTTTTAGCCGTAATCTACAATGAACCCAAAATGAAATCAAAAGTCTGGTTCATTAGGTCTGTGAGGACAGGTACGAACTGGACGTGGCTGTGCTGGTGACTCCCTAACAGCAGTCTAGAAATGAAAGACCACCAAAGTCTTTCTTGCTATTTATGGCAATATTCTCGTTCCCTTTACACTTCATTCTTGCCTTTTTATACAGTGAAACATAATTATATTATCCATCCATCCATCCATCCATCCATCCATCATCCATCCATCCATCCATCCATCCATCCATCCATCCATCCATCCA
>JAVDPK010002262.1:970030-1031589 GCA_034780415.1 Cichlasoma orientale | reverse complement strand
CCATCATCCATCCATCCATCCATCCATCCATCCATCCATCCATCCATCCATCCATCCATCATCCATCCACTTCTAAGAGAAAGTGTGACGTGATTGCCTTTCAATATTTTTAACATTTAATGTATTAATCGAGAAAATGAGCAACACAAGAACTGACAGTGAAAATAAAAGTTAGCTGCAGCCTTGGTGAGTACAAAATTATTATTATTATTTAGTGGAAAATAAACCTTCTGCTCTGGGCTTCTTAGACTGTGTTGCTACTTTTGTCACACAGGAAGGCGTCAGAAAGAGAATCACAGCTGCACCTTCAGGTGGAGCTTCAGAAACAGTTTCTCACTGAATACTGAAAAATCACCGGTGCAACCTGACAAGCCATCCTTTTTATCTGTTCAGTTATTTTCGTGTGCAGTCTCACCAGAAAGACAACGTTGGTCTGCTGGTACAAGGCTCTGGCCACGCTGATTCGCTGTTTCTGTCCACCTGATAGGATGATACCCTGCATCACAGCACAGCAAAATGTACAAGGCTTCAACACAAAGAAGAATTAATAATATTCATAAATATATGTGTCTCTCTTCCTTAGAGGAACAAAGGAGAACAGGGTTTATTTGCTGCATGAGTGGTGCATGAAGAAACCCAACATGACAGTGCTCTAGCTGAACAGGGTCAGTCCAGTTTCCTGCACACGCAAACATCAAATCCTCGCTGCACAGTAACAATGACAAATGATTCTGCAATATAGCGAGCCACTGCGGGAGATACAGCCACACATTCAGAATAAAGAGGGAGAAACTCAAATGTTACTGTGATACTGACCCGTTCCCCGATCTCTGTCTGGTCCCCCTGTGGAAGAATGTCAATGTCGGGCTCTAGAGAGCAGGCCTCGATGACAGTTTTGTATCTGCGAGGCACAAACAGAGACAGAATACAGATGAGGGCAGAGAGCAGCTGATAATATCAGCCAGAAGGGAAACTACAGCCCTGCTCATTGTGATCTTGTGGGCCATTCATATACATTCACATATAAACCATGAGAGAGAAGAGAGGAAAATGAAAATAGCGGCTTCTGTGGTTCATCTTGAAAGATTTTGTCCAGAGGGGTTGATCAGAGACGCTTCAACAGCACAGAGATAAAAAAAAAAAATAAAGAGACAAACGATTTAGAGAGAGACCAGAATTTCTTCAGTCTATTTAAGGCAACCCAGTTAGATCCAAGTCTTTAGTAAAAATGTAAGCCACATATAGTTTGACCCAACAGCTTGTCAGCTACTTAACTGTTGGAGCTTCGAGAAGGTTACGCCCTAAAAATATAGCCCAGAAAATACTGAAATACTCTGCTCTAATATCTCTGGGAAGTTTAGGTAACTCACAGACTTCTTCCAGAACCTGTGAGTTTTTTTAAGATCTAAAATAACCGCATAACTTGAACCAACTGTTGCACAAATAAAAGCAAATGCGATACAATAACAAGCATGACAGGTTACAACAGCCTTGATTTAAACAGCTTGGAAATTCACGGAAACACCTGCCGCAGCCCAGGCTAATCTGGATTTCGCTGGGTAAAACAGACAGCACAGCAGGACAGCGGAGACAGAACGAGACAGGAGACTGTGTTTTATTGAACATCTCCCCAGCAACAAAGCACCGCAGTCCATTAAACGTATTTGATCAAAAACAGTCCATTAGGTCCACAGAGACCCAAGGCGGCCGTGAATGCAGGTCCATTTGCTGCGTGGGTGAAACCGGCACACGTGTTAAGAAAATGTGTGTATTTTGATTGCTCCTCCAAAGGTGACAACAACACTGAGTGAAACTGGAGCCACTCTGCATCACAACACAGGAGGAGAAAAGAGCACACACACACACCTTCGGCAACAAAAACTTCAAGCTTCAGGGGTTTCAGTGTCAAGACAGTTTAATTGCAGAGTTCTTAACAGAACTATTGACTGTCCACATCCAATTTACTACAGAGGCTGGAGGGAGCAGAAAGGTTTTGGCTTTTATTTGGCTAAACAGCTCGACTTGGCAGAGAGTAGATCACCTTCTTATAGTGAACAACTCTGGATGTCATTTTAACTTTCATTGTGATCACAGCTGTTGCAACAACACAGTAACAACAATATGAAATTCAGTGATCAATGTAGGGAAGCGCTTACAAGCTGGTTACTTATGGAAGTACTAACAGACAGAAAAATGAAAACAAAGGCCAAAAATATTAAGATGAGAGTTTGCACTGAAAACCACAAGGCAGATATCTACTGCACTTATTTTATTAGTTGCACCTCATTAAGACTCAGTCAGTAATGCAGTAAAACCTGCATAAAGTTTATTCACAAACAAGCCAAACATATAAAAAGTACCCTTGGTTATTTCACATCTGATTCTTCTTGTAGTGTGCAGCGCTCTCAAACCAACAGCAGCATCCACCAAAAAGGTCACCAAGATTTAACCATCATACCATTATTATTTTTTAAGAACTGCAGTGCAGACATGAGGTCTTACCTTGATTTTATCATAGGCATCTCAAAGGTGATGTTCTCCACCACGGTGGTGTTCAGCAGCCAGGGCTTCTGGGAAGCGTAGGCCACGGGGCATCTCTTCCTACCAGAGATTTACAACACAAGCAGACTAATGCAGGGTCAAACAAACACAATAATCTTATTATGTTTACATTTTACTTCTTAACAAGTGTGTAGTTTCACACATGGGTGAAGGTCAAAGATCTGTTTAACCTCTTTAACGATGTCGCCGTGTTTGTGGATTTGTGTCAATATCCAGCCAAAGGTCTGGGATAAGCATATTAGCAGATGGAGTAGCTACTTCTCGATTATCTTCAGTGGATTTCCAGATAGCAACCACAAGCACAGCTCTAATAGGTCTGCTATTAATTGTGATGCATCACCATGGAGACTGTGCTCACCTGATGTCTCCGTCACCTGCTGCATCTTTGTCTGTGGGACTGCAGAGAAAATACCAAACACACAGGACACGTTAGAGACACACCCAAATAATTAGACAAGCACCGTTCCCTCTGAAATAAACCGCTGACGCCGCCGTATTCCTGTAATGATTAACAAAAGACAAACACACTCACTAACCCGTCTGCTCTTCCTTCCCAACACAAACAGGCCAACCACTGCCCTACATGAGCAAATCTATCATTAGCAGTGATCTGATGCTTCCTAAAATAACGCCCACACCCCACCCCCTCCCAGTTTTGCTTCCTGTAATTTGCTGAACTGGAAATCAGCATCAGCCCGTCTGGATTGTGACGCCTGCAGTTCTCTGAGGATCTAATTCCTCTGGCTGAGATTAGTACATCAGTACTAGGTCTGTGGCTCTTGTGTGTATGTTTGTGGCTGTTCACTGGTACCTTATTTATCTTGTCTCTCACTGTTAGCTGCTGTTACTACAGTAGTTAAACTGTTTGAGTTGAGAGAAAAAAAAAAGGTTTGTGCGTACCTGTGCACATAAAACTTGCAAACTTCAAAAAGAAGCATTTTCCTGACAGAACAATTTTCCTTCTATCGAACCACACAGCCGAGGGGTATCCGGTGCTGTTTTCATCTCATAGGATATATTCATTATAGTCAATGAACTTGTGCTTGTAGGTGATAAATACTGTGGTTAAATGATTCATAATTTCTTTTGTGTGACAATAAACTATGAAGTATTTTTTTTTTATTTAATAAAAAAATAATTTGTTGTGAAAACTGAGTTTTCCTTTTCCTGCCAATATAACTCACCATGCTCAGCCTCAAGCTTTGCAATCAATAATATGGAACATTTCCGTATGTTAGCTCTGTGCTAATTGTTTTATGGCAAAATGAAACAAAATCTTAACTATATCAATATATAAACAGTACTATGTCTTTATGTAGTGCCTTTCTGCTCCAACTGAGCACTGAGAGCTAAGTTAGAGTAACGATCAGACACACTTGGGAGTAATTTGGCAATCAGCATCTTTCCCAAGGGACTCTTCTCCATGTTTTTATCAGCAGCAACAAACTGAAGTCTAATCTTCGATGCCAGGCTGAATAAATTAACCACATTTCCTAACTTTAATAAACGTAAAGCTGCCTTAATATTGACAGGGAGTAATGGTGCTCAAAATCAGAATCAGCATTATCAGCCAAGTATATTAAGGAATTTTTTCATGGTTGACAGCGACTGTTGAGCAATGCAGACAATGTGCAACAGACAATACAAGCAAGGCAGTAGTGCATCATGTGTGATGAATAAGTGCTGATTCTGCTTAGGAGGTAGAGCAGGTCACAGGTAAAATGGCTTTTCATTAGTGTTGTGAGTTGGTGGAAACTGCTTTTTAATTACTTTTAAATTGCCTTAATAACTTTACAGGGCAGTAAGTTGTATTATTTTAACACAACCAAATCTGTCTCCAGCCACTGTGGTCCAACTAGCCTATGAAAAAAAAGATAAGATCTGTGTTGCCTTGGATTTTTTTTGCTTCTTCCCCTCCTACCCATAAAGCATCCTGCTATTATTAGACACGCACAACAAAGAGGTTCACGTTCAGTCAGCGTCGGCTTAGACAGAAACAGAGGCATCAGTTAGTGACGACACATCAGCCTTCAAAAGTAAACATGACACAAATACTTGGAATATGGAAGCCTTACTGCGCACGCGTGTAGGTCCAGAGCGAGAAAGCTGAGAAACAATCAGCTACAGTGTGCTATAATAAGGCTTCCATATGTGTTGGCTAACCCGCTGATAATTCAGAACTGTCAACAGTGCTCTATTTATAATACTGATTTATACTCTTCACTAGTGTTTCTGAGCAGCAGCTCAGTCAAATAGCTTCCTCATTCAAAATAGTCCACACAGAATAAGCTGAACCTGTCTGAGAGCTTTAAGGCCTGACTGAAATACATGATTATTTGCACGCTCTACTTGCAGCACTTACCTTTCATCCCCCTCAGACTCCAGGGTTGGCAAGCTGTAAATAATAGAAAAATATATATTATTGGTATGCAACTCTGCAACTGTTTTTTTTGTTTGTTTGTTTATTTGTTTGTTTGTGTGTTTTTAATTAAAAGCCAGGGGAAACTTGTTAATTGCGCCTCTTTATTATAACATTTACTGCAACAAACATTCACAGTCCTTACCCTAAAATTCATTAGGATGTGACTGGCTGTTTTTTGGCTCAGCTGCAGCTGCGGTGTATTTTTAGGTTTGACAAGTTGACACCTCTCACACTTGTCCTGAGAAGGTGACTCCGATCGCATCTGAGGACAACCGGAGACATTTGCCCAAAGTTTACTGCAGCAGCATTACATCAGCCAGAGGCCACAGCTGTTAGGAGGACTGACTGATATTTAGAGGCTCAGACGCGGTGCGCTCTCACGTGTAAACACGGTTGTTACAGACTGTGTGAAAAAACAAGTAGAAGCAAACAGAGACAGCAAATCTATTCAGGATGTGATAAGCCACAATGGAAATTTTGTTTACTTGGAAAATATTTATTCATAGTTTCAGTTTTTTCCTCCTAAAAGCAATGATGTTTTGTCTGCTGGAAACTGCATTACTCCTTCAGGTTCTTAGATTTAAGAGCAAGCCAATAATTTAGAATGGAGCAACTAACATAAAATAATTAGCACACTAGGACTATATACTGTCCATCTAAATAATACAAGGTTGCTGTAGTCATTATGTTGCAGCTATGTGCTAATCATTTGGCCAAACTAGAAGGATTTTGCAATTTTGAATAAAGAGATATAGATGTCCAGAAATAAATAAATAAATAATGGCTTCTTCTTCTACCCATGCCATCCCAACCTTGCTGGGAAACAAGCAAACAGCCACGATCACGCACTTCCATCTCTGTTCTCATCTTTGTGTTGGAGTCACCTAATCACACAAAATCACCTGATGACACTTAGAGACGGAAACTTGAGTGTGTTGTTTTTCCCGCAGCCATTACAACAACTGCGTAATCATGACGGAGCTGATGGCTCACAGCTTTCATGTCTGATTGAGCTAGAAAGAGATTTCCCCATCTCGTCAATCAGCATTTTTAAAGGACCCGAGGTTGTGCTGGAGGACAATTTATAAGGGAGTCACACTTGACACTTTCTATCAGCAGCAAGGAACTGAAGTCTAACCTTCAGTGGCAGGCTGGATAAATTTACCACAAACTTCACAATCTTCCACAGTAACGTGCACTTTTTATCCAGTTATTCAGACACTGAGTAAAGTATTCAATGTGCTGCAGTTAATTACTTCACCAGGTATATTTTAGGGTTACAACCTTCCTATCTAATGGCTAAACTCTGGGTGTGATGTGCACATGATCTGCATTTTGACAGGATATTGAGGTCAAGATGCAAATAGTCATGTACTTTAACCACAGAGAAACCCCAGATGCCCCCTGCTCTGCGCCATATTTGGATCAGGGGAGCAGAGAGCTGAAGAGGACAAGCGGAGCCTGAGGGAGCAGGTGGGCGATGAAATGTGTATGTGTGGTTTCCCACCAATGGAAGAGACAAATTGAGTTTTTATAGTATAGTCACGTGTAACAGGAAAGATGCCACCCTCTGTGGCCTGTAATTCAGTCGGTTTTATTTAATTAAAATCTTATCAGACCGTATTAAAAGAGAGACTCAAGTCTGACTTCCTTCTAACGGCTCAGTCACACTGTCTCACTAACATTCCCAGTCGCTGCAATGTCCCATACATCTACAGCTCAGAAAACGCAAACAAAGCTGATTTAAAAATAAAACCAGAAGCTTTAGTTTTCAAAGGTTAAGGAGCTTCTGTTTCAATCTGTAAGCCAAGGTGGACGCGAAATTATTAAAGCGCTCAGAAACACATGACTTCCGTGAACACTGGAGAAGGCAATCTAATGAGGAACCTCCATGACAGCTGTTCGATGGCCCTTGTGGTAAGACCCCTTTTTTTTTTCAAGTGACCAGAATAGGTTTTAATGCTTGATGAAACAAACACATGTCTGAGCATGGTGAGCTCACACAGGGCGTCGCAGTCATAAACACCCTCAGCCGGTCACGAACAGCTGACGCTGAATCGCCAATTACCGCCAAGTCTATGAGACTGACTTTATATATCTGAGAAGCTCACGTGCTCACGCTTCTGATTAGTCATGTGAATTCAGCCCCTGCCAGACGCAAGCTGCACTCATTTAACCTGTATGTTTATGTGTGTGTCCTAGTGATACAGTATACTGCACAACAATAACATAAAAATGGTGGAAACAGAGGGAAAACTGCTCTGATTATGTGTCTGAATACTACAGCAGGGCAAACTCTAATTGACAGCCCCTTAGACTCCCAGGGACAGATGATAACTCAGACGCTCAAGCACTTGGCATGCTTGGAGTTCATTCCAACTTAATATCAGAGGGAGTGCCAGCACAGTCTTGGCATCAACTCAGAAGGAGCGTGTGAGTGTGTGTTTGGCTGCCAGGGACATTGTGACAATCAAGTGGAAGAGCCTAAACTTTGGTGACAAATGGAGACTGATAGCAGCGCCATCCTAGGTAGGTGACAAGGCATTCAGAGAGGCTAATAACTCCCAGAATGCATCTGGCACGATATGAGGATTCACTTTGAGTTGTGCTATTTTAACTGTGGTCTGCTTTTCTAGACCCACTGGGTTTTATTTGGCTGAAACCAATGAGTGGCAATCCACATCTGCAGCAGGATTAGGACCTTTTCAAAAAAAGGAGTCCAAGGGCACCAAAAAGCAAACAGGATAACTGGGTCACTAAATGAACTAAATAAAAATCCATCAGTGCAGGAAAAAAAGGAAAACAATCCAAGTAAGCTGTCATAAAATAAGCAAAGGTTCATATTCTCAACTTATTTTCAGCTAGAAAGTCCAGAACAAGCAGCAACGTTCAATGAAACAAATCCAACTCAATATACCAAAAACTGGCCACTTGAGGCTGGCTTGAAGAGTGAGTCACTCCCACAGTTAACCAGATTTACACCATTAAAATGCACGCTTGCTTCCCTTTGTTCTTCTCGTGATCCCCGTGTCTCTGTGTTCCAGTGTTTGGCTTGTCCCTCTGTGTCTTTGTCGCTTGTCTCATGTGTTCTATCTTTAGTTTTACTTCCAGTGTTGTGTCAAGTCCGTATTTTGTTTCTGTGTCTACCCTAGTCCTGCCCGTCTCTGTGTTTTAGCCTCAGGCCCCCACGTGCGAAGCCAGCTGTGTCTGTGTTTGTTTATCGTCCTGTCCTGGTGTCAAGTTTGAATGTCTGTGTTCCAGTGTTGGTCATTTCCTGTCTTATTGTGATAGGGTACTGTTTCATGTGCATTGTGTTTAGTTTTGCTTTCCTTGTTTCACCAGTGTAATTTTGATCACCTGTGCTCCCCGGATGTTTCCACTCCTCTCGTTACCTATGTGTGTGTATATATTGTCTGTGTCTTACTTAGTTCTTTGTTGTGTTATTGTCATGTTTCCCTTTGGCTGTGTGTTTGCCCTCCTTTTGAGTTTTCCCTTCAGGTCCTCCAAGGTTTTGTATTATGGACATTCCCTACCTTGGATTGGGATTCTGTGCTTTTGTATTTTGCATTAAAGTTGTTTTGGAGTTCCACTCTGTTCTCACGCATCCTGCATTTGGGTCCAGCCCTGCCTGCCACACAGCCTACACTTGACACATCTAGCTGGATACTGGAATTAGAGGTGTGTCCTAAGACAAAGAGTTGTAGCCAATCACTGTCTGCTGGGCCTCATCTCCACCTAACTGACTCACTGAACTGGACCTCTCCATCAATATGAATGTTTGTGCTGTTGTTGCCTTTTAGATGATTTTTAATGGAACCATCTGACAAATGAGATGGCTTGCTGCGTGGTACAGCCCCTTGCAGTATTTGATCGCTCTGCTAGTTAGCAGTAAATAGCAGATTTGTGAATCTTTGCATTTCAACCCAGCACTTCCCAACCGAGCTTGCTACTGTTAGCTGATAACTCTGCATTCCAAAAACTAAAAGCCCAAAACCAATCGGTAATGTCATGGTGGCTATGTCCATTTTTTCTACACAGTCTATGGGCCAGAACAGATGATCAACAACCGCCTGACGTGCTGAACTAAAGCAAGCAGAATTTAATAATATATTTCTTATTAACTGTGTTCAAACTATTAGGTCAAAATAATCCAGATTACAATGAAGAAAAGATTCTCACTTCAAAAGATTTCATCTGTACAAATTTGTCTGATCAGGACGAGGCTGTCACAGCGCACGGTGCGTTTACTGTCCAATGGGAAGTTACAGGCATTACAACACCTTCGTTTAGCACAGTGGCTTTTTCATCTGGGAGTTTAAATCACTCAAAGGGTCCCAGAATTAATCTGAAGTCTCAGATAATGGTTTATCTTTTGCCAGGTTATTGTACAGTACTGGAAATATCATTTTATTTGTGAATGGATGGATCACTCTTTACTTATAATACATACAGTATGTAATCAAATTTTACAAATTCAGTTCAGTTGCTAGCTCTTTTTAAAACTTTTGGCTTGTCTGATTTTTAGTAACCACATAGTAAATAAAAAATTATTATTTGACCAAAGTCTTTAATAATCTTCAATAAATTAATTTCTCACACACTTTATTTGCTGAACTGATGATCTGATTCAAAGAGTTTTGCTTTGATCTGGAATCGTTCATTTAGAAAAAACGTTTGTTGGGATAAATTAATTCAACCAGGAAGCATGAGCCAGGTGTCAACAACTGGAAAATTATTTCTTAGGAAAATAAAGAAATAAGTGCTAGAAAGCCATACCCAGATGTCATGTGAAGAGGTGGGTTTCTAGCCTGTAGTCACTGCAAACCAGTTGGGATTTCTACCAAATGCAGTCAACTGTATCTGGGTCAGTGGTGCATAAAAGGATGCCCACATTCTTCCACGCTGTTCCACCCAACCATAAAAAAAAAGGAAAGCTGCCATATCGGCTCATTTCACTGACCTACAAATCCATTTATGTTATATTGCTGTGTCATGGAAACGGGATGCTTGCGAGTCTGATTTTGTTGGTAACTGCGCTGTCAGCAGCACAGATTTAATAATTGCACAACAACACATGAATAAAAGAACGAACGTGCCCATGACGGATCAATTATCAGAGAGCTTTGGAAAAGCATATGTCAGAAAGCAGCGCAGGCCGAGGATGGAGAAGGAAAACGTGGCGTGACATCAGCTGGAGTGGTTTGGGTCTCAGTGGGTAGCACATTACCTGAAATTAACCTTTCACCTCTGTACTGAATTTGATTTTATAGAATGAACTGTATGAGATGCAGCAGTGACATGTGTTTCCCTAGTGGTGCATTTGTCTTCTTGCCTTGTAATTGAATGGATGGGAGGGGTGATTGATGTACTGGAGTGACTGCTGTTAAACACTATCATGCTAATGAGATCTGCACCGTTCTCTTGAGGAATCCTAATCATAAAAAATATCAAATAATTACGGCACTAAATCACTTGCTTTGTTCTTCCAGTGTGCTACAGTTTAAAGAAGCATTGCCATTATTTTCATTTTTTAATCAACTTTCCGCATCAGCGATTCACTGCAGACCTACATAGTGCACCTCAGTTTCTTATGATGATGAAGCAACACAAACTTTACTTATTCAGATCTGAAAAGAGAGAATCGCATTTCACAGCTGATTACAACACATTTTTGTAAACATCAAATAATAAGTAAAAGAAATACAGCTGACCTGTTCCAGGTGACAGTTCCTGATACTCTCTGCATCTCTCCCAGTGCTGCCAGTAGCAAAGATGATTTTCCACAACCCACCTGGCCCACAATCATAGTAAGCTTCCCTGAGAGATTTCATGAAGGAAAGGCAACAGTACTGAGTGAACGAGTATGTAAAATAACTGGATAAAGAAACAAGTGAGGCGCAGGGCAGACAGCTTGTACACGGCACTGCCTGATACTCACCAAAGGGAATCTTGATGTCCACATTTGAAAGTGTTGGTGCGCCGTCGACCCAGGTGAAATAACCACTTGTTATCTGAAAAGATGGCACAGGCTCAACCAGCAAATGCATCAAACAAAGAATAACTCCTCTCTTTGACAAACCAACAGCAAACACGTCATCCTTCTCGAAATGATGCATACTGGCTGTGAGGTAAAAAAATAAATTAAAAAAAAACTGTTGCTTAATTCTTATTCATGTCATGCTGGGGAAGAAGGATAACTGGTGTTGTCTGCTTGCTTCCAGAATATTCAGGTGGCACACAGAGAATGAATTACGCAGGCAAATGATTGCATGGCATGTGTCAAAATGCTTCGGTTTCCTACATTACTGAAAATTGCACATACAGCCAAGTAATAATATCTGGACGGCAGCTCTTAAGCAAATGCTAATCTTAAGCAAGTCAGTGCAAATACAGGCACTGCAGAGTGTAAAATATATATATATATTTTTTTTTATAAGTTTACTCAAAATCTGATCAGTGTCCAAAATGATGTGCAGACTGTGCTGTGATGATGACATTTCAAGCCAATTGGTTCAGCTTTGAAGATGGTTTTGAAGAGCAGTGATTCTCTACTCAGAAGACTTTGATCTAGTGTGGATGGGGAATGTGAAACCTACAGAACATTTGTGATAAAAAAAAAACCTACCATAGCTCATGTTAAATATAGATACAAACAGCATCGAGATAAAAAAAAAAACAGGAATGTGTTAGTATAGCCCAAAACCAAAATGCAATCTAAGAAAACGTGTTCACTTCCCACCAGCTAATCTTTAACAAATGGCAAATGTAAATTTCAAAGGTCAGTTAAAGCAACAACACCACTGACTTAGCATTTTGCACTGCGTCTGCTTCCGCACTAGCCCAGGTGATATCTACATCACCTGCAGTCCAGTCTAGAGGACGGCTCATTGGTCTTTCTGACTCTCTCTATTACCTTGATGCAGATGTCTTGGTCCACATCCTGGAAGGGTCCATCGCCTTCATGGTTCCCCTGAGAGCCATAGTTGTTCCAATCATCCCGCGGGGGGCGCTTCCGATTCACCACCTTCAGTGGCTGGAGGTATCGGGACAAAGAGGAGGAGGAGCAGGAAAAAGGGAAACGTTTAGAGGATGACTAGAGGAGGGTTGTAAAACATGCAGCACAAAGGATAAAGAGGTAACGGTGAGGATGGTGGTAAGGTAGAAGAAGAAAATGTTCAAAGGAGTCGCTTTGAAAGAGATTTTGTTCACTTTTTGCCAACTAAGCGCACTCACCACAGCCTGGTACCGATTTTGGTTGTGATTGCTGGAGCCAGAAGTTACCATTGCTTTGGGCTCCTGCTCGTCTCCGATCTCGTCGCTTGCAAAAAACTCGCTGAGCTTCTGAACACTGCAAATAAAACGGGGGGGGGGGGGGGGGCAATGAACCAATGAATAATAAAAGCCACTCCCAGTACCATGTGCTAGTAACGTCCATTTAAATTAGATCACTTTCATTCATGTGAAGAAAACTGCACCCTACTGTTTAGTGTCACATCTTTCATTCACCCATTCAGATTGGGTAATCAATAGCACATGCTTCACTAAGGGTGACTTTTACCAGCTGGTGCCTCTGTCACACACACTCACATATCTCTGCATCACCTATCCTTTACTCCCGCTCCTTAATGAACCAAACCGATACATGCAGTCTAAATGAATTACAACATCAGTACTAAATAAAAGCTCTGAAACTGAGAACTGATCAACTAATTTTCTTAATTTACTCATTTACGTCTTCATGTGCTCCATACATTAAAACGCATGGTATAGATGAAAGAAGTACAGTAACATGCTAAAATTATGAAATTAATATGAGAAGTTCACAAAAATATATATACTTCCATCATCAACTGGATTATATAATGAGAATGACTCATGATGCATTCACATGTTCGGTCTGTTTGTTTACAGTACAAATGCTACAATCAAATCCTATTTTTCTTCTCAAAGAAACATTTTTTCATGTCGAGTGAAGATAAACTGAGCTGTTAAATCTAAGTTTTTTTCCCCGTTGTCGTTGATTAAGCGTGTCAGATCACACAATCCCAAAATAGGAACCTCAAAGGATCACAAACAGCTTCCAAATCCACCCTAATTAAAGCGAGTGTTGTAGTGCTGCTAAAACCAGCACGCAATTTCTTCAAAACTTTGATCACAAAGAGGTTAAATCTGAATACATTCTTTCGAAGAAGCATATATGTAGGCTGTAACATTCATTTTTTTCCCACCATGCAGGTAACAATTTTAACACAACACCATCACAAGTATGACGGCTCATAGGAAGCTGTTTCTGCAACTACACTAAATTTCCACTGCTTCTCTTCCTCCAGTCAAATAAATGCACGGTGCTTTCAGAAACCCGAATCTGCCATGGTGTGAACAGCTGCCCAAGACGAGGTGGGCGGCCATGTCGTCAGACGAGAACGCCTTTCGGTTCTGAAAATATTTTCCTCGTCAAATCATAAAGGGCTTCTAACATTACTGTACAGTTAGGAGAGTGAGTAGCGATCTATAACCTACTACATTTAAAAAAGCAACCTTCCCAATGCTGCCAACACTGTAGTACGAGAACTTTTCAAACAAAAGACTGTGATGTTCAGTGTTGTGGCAGTGTTATCCATCCATCACACATAATTTGTGATTAAGAGCTACAAAGTGATACGATGGGATTTAAAATGCCGCATTACCTGAAGAGTGCTAAGAAGAGCTCCGCTTCACTGATTTTATGAGACATCCCTACAGAATTGTTGAGTTTACTAGTGACAAGAGAGCTTATGTTTACGCAAGGCATGACCTCAGCTTAGCTTGATCTGTATAGTGTCAGGTCACAACTGCAGTCAGCTCAAAGTACCTTGATTTTTAAGGTGAAGATCCTAACTAAAGCCTATCAAGACATCTGCAGACCCAGGGTACATCGGTGCAGATAAAGGCATGCAAACTATAAAATACCTTGATCCTTTTTATTCTAATTACCCACCACAGATACTGCATGAAACAATCAATTTTATCACTCAATACAACAAAAAAGGCAGCCTGAAGGATCGGAGAGCTGAGTTGTGGTAGGGGAATAGCTACTCTGCAACAAGCTAATCATAACTGATGTTGTGATTGGCAAACTCATTGTAAAAGTAATTGCTGAGATAAATAAATATTAGTGTCAGGGAACAGTTCACTGGAATAACTGCGAAGCGAAGGCCTCTCTTACACGAGCGAAGGCTGATCTAATAACAAAGGTGATCCATCTACTGTGGGAAAAGGTCAAGTGCTTCATCTAATCACACTGATTTTCACAACAAGGTCATTCTCCGTACTGTCTGTTTAATCTACTTTAATCTCCTTCTGCACGACTATTTTCAGACATTTTCTAACATACAGCACAGTTTAGAAAATGAAACAGTGCATAAATATCTGCGTGAGCTTCACCTAAACATGGCTTTCTTTCTTACCTAACCAGAGCCTTGACAGTGGAGCGCACAACACTGGAGAGGAGGAAGAGCGGCGTGACCAGGATGTGAAAGAGGGACAGAGAGGCAAAGGCCACAGCCGGTGACAGATCAGCGTCCTCGGAGATGTGGACGTGAACCACAAACGTCTGCAGGTTCAGAAGGAGGGCATAATGGTGGAAATTAGTCCCAAAAGTATGAATTTACATCCTTTAATTAATAACTTTTTAGATGACAGTCACTTGTGGCCAGTCAAACTTGCATCATCTTGTTAAGAGTTTGAGAATTAAATCAAATCATAGATGAGCTGTTTGTCTCCGTGTGCCCTTCAAGGTCACCCTACTCCTTGGTATCTGTCTGACTTTTCTCATTTGTCATCGCTCAAGTCTACATCTATGAAGGACTTCTATAAATACAGACAGGATTTAGTGTGGCGCTGTCAGAAAGTCCTCCGCTGTCTCAATGTGAAATGTCACTGGACAGTCAGACTGCTCGGCACTGTCTCCGCTCTATCCTTCACACTGGGAGCAAAACAACAGGACGCTCTCTGACCAACAGTTATTATAAGAAGGCACAACTAACTTAAGCATCATGGTTATTTAATTATTAGTGAATTCAGTGGAATTTAAACTTACCGTCAACACAGCTGCTATAGGGATAGCCGCATTCATGAAAACTGAAAGCAAATAAAAAAAAAATCTCTAGAGGTTCTAGAAGAGTCCAAGATTGTAAAATGTGCTCATATAAATTTTTCTATTACATTAAGAAGGTCAAAAATTATTATTGCAAAGGGACCAAAGGGACTCACTAGATATGGACGTGTAAAGAGCAAAAGCCTGCAGGCTGGTGAGCTCTTTATCCCTGGTCTCCTCCACACTGTCACAGAAGATGTTCTCCCAGGCGTACAGTTTCAGCAGCTTGATGCCCCGCAGCAGCTCGTTGGTCTTCTTCAGGCGCTCACTGGAATATTCCTGAGAAAGGCACATTTGATTACCTAACCTCAATCTGGCACATAGAGGTCACATATGTGAATGATACACAGCTCAGTACCAAGGACAGAGAAAAGCAGTATAATCATATTGGACTGGATATATTGAATGCAGCTATGGAGCAGTTGGAAGCAGCAGACAGGTCTGGAGGGCTTGTCTTATGCAAAGTGGCTTTCATACCAAGATAAATAAAAGTCCTCATTCCCCATGGAAATATTAATAATAAGGAAATATTATTTTGAGGTGTTGCTATAAAAACTGAGGAAATTTAAAACTGAGCACAGGGTACAGGGGTCATTAAAAAAAACATTATTGTCCATTCAATGCTAAATTCATTCTAAGCAAGTGGCAATCTTGTGCAACACATAAGAAAAAAAGGTCTGGGGATTACCGGAGATAATAAGAATTCATCTCTGGGGACCAGAAAAACCTGCACAGCACAGAGTAGTTCTCGCAGCAGTATATCTACTTATTTTTTAAATATATTAGCTTAAATGTCACACTCTGCCAGCCTCAGATGCAAACATGACTACAACTAGATAAAAATAGCCACAAACAGTTCTACATCACTATAAAAAGAAAGAAAGAAAAGCCCATGACAGCACTCACCAGGGTGCTCTTCTGTGTTTGGGACAGCTTTGTGGCCACAAAGTATTGTACAGGAGCCAACACAGCAATGACGGTCGCTCCAATCAAGGCACTGATTCCCAAGAGGTAGTAAAGCAGGATCACTCCCACAATAATCTGAGCAGGGAAGGCGCACAAAAGATGGAAAAAAGCATTAACCCTGTGGTGAAAGCACACATCACTCCTCACTGACAACTACAAAATCCATATCAATACACTTTCTGTGCTTTCTGTGAAGCAGTGACCTTGAACAGAAAACAGGCAGAAGCATGCAGGCAGGGAGATCACATACAAGTAGCTTATCGTATACAACAACAACAACAACAACAACAACACCTCACATCTAATATTCACTGAACAAAGAGATGGATGAGAGTCACTGGAGAGAAAGTGGGTGATGGGTTTTTATTTTTCATAAAAGCTGCCCAGAAAGGTGTCAGTCGTGTAAACCACCAACCCCCACACAGATTCTCTCAGCTCCTCACATCAATCACACGTAATTGAGGCCAAGCAGCCGCGCTGCAGGCAGCTATGGTGTTCCCAGCATTTTATGTGCACCTTTTTTATCTTGTGTCACGTTCTGCCTTTGTAGGCCCTAGAACTGTATGGCACTGATTTCCACCAGTTTATCACAAGCCTTCAGGACTTTTGTTATATAGCCATTAATTAATTAACTAAAGAATGTTATTAGTGTACTGTTCATGTTAGCATGTTAACACCTATAAAAACAGCAAGTTTAAATATGTAAAAAAAAGGACCCATCACTGATGGGGATCTCCTCCCACAATTAATGAAAATATAAAATAAATGCAGAAGTCTGGATGGCATTACAGCCACATTTCACATCCGAAAAGCCTTCAGCACACATCTTATTACCTTCTGCAATATCTTGTATATTGTTGTGATTTATATCTCGTTGTATTTTTAGTATTTTGAGATGTTTTTGAGTTCATATGGTTGCTATTTTGGCCAGGGCTCCCTTGTAAAAGTGATTGCGATCTCAGTGGGACTTCCTGGTAAAATAAAGGTAATAATTATAACACATACAAATGTAGCTGTTCGCCTTCACTAATTCAAGTCACTGTGCTGGACCTCTCCACCGTGTTTCTGCTGGTGGTGCCTTTGAAATGTTTTTAATGGAGTTAGCTTATAAATAACATCACCTTCTGTGTAGTAAGTTCAGTTTTGGTGGGTCAAATGAATGGAAAATAGTATTTTATTAGTCTGCGTAGGTTGAACTAAAGGGGCAACAATGAGAGAACCCCCAAAACAGGAATGGTTTTACAGGTGGAGGCCACTGATGTTTTTCCCACTGATGTTTTTTCACTAGTTTTGCATTCAGCTAGGGTCACTGTCACTACTAGAGCATGACACTGTACCTGGAGCCTGCAGAGGTTGCAAAGATAATCCAACTCCTCCAGGATGGCACATCAATACGTGCCATTGCCAGGTTTGCTGTGTCTCCCTGCACAGCCTCAAGAGTATAGAGGAGATTCCAGGAGACAGGCAGTTACTCTAAGAGAGCTGGACAGGACCATCAGCAGGACCAGTATATTCTCCTTTGTGCAAGGAGGAACAGGATGACCACTGCAAGACCCTAAAAAATGACCTGCAGAAGGCCACTGGTGTGAATGTCTGTCACCAAACAATCACAGACGCATAAGGTTGCCTGAGGGCCCGAGGTCCTCTAGTGAGCCCTGTCCTCACTGTCCGGCAGATGAGAACAGATTCACCCTGAGCACATGTGACTGACACAAAAAGGTCTGGAGAAGTTGTGGAGAACGTTACGCTGCCTGTAGCATCATTCAGCATGATCACTTTGGTAGTCTGTTAGTGAAGGCAACACGGCACCAGCCAAAACACAAAATATTGAGGCTTTAAAATATTGTGTCCAGAAACCACTGGGTGGTGTCACAGTACTAACTTCCATCAATTATATACAGTCTGTTCTATTAGTGCCACACTGTATGTGTTATAGTGAACCTTATTGAACTAATAGAAGTTATCAAGGTTGCTTTCAGCTACACTTTATAAGCATGTTATTAGATTCACGCTACATACTAGACAGAACTGCAGAACTTTGAGTTTCAGGACCACTTTCTTGAGGATTAGGAGTCTTCAGCCATGATAGCAGCTTTAAGGGAAACATTAGTATTTTTACCTGCTGGTGGAGCTAAATGAAAACTCATGGGCTCAAGTAAATATAGAATCTGTTTGGAAATTTCATGGTAATCCATCCAGCATTCAGTCAGACATTTCAGTCTGGACCAAAGCGATAAACACGAAGGACAAAATCAACACCCTTAAAGACAACAGCATTGTTTTAAAAAGGACACACAAATGTGTTTGTAATATAAATTCACAATAACTGGTCATAAGCACCATCAACGTAAATGTTAAAAGGCAGGGAAAGGACAAAATTCAACAAAAAGAAGATTGATTAGCTCAAGTCTGCTCATCCTGAGTCATAACTGACCCTGTAACAACAGATACTTTGGTTTGCCAAAGCAGGAAAAGCAAAGGTGTAATTAATAATATTAAAAAAGACTCAGGTTCCTGTTATTGTTCATGATGGTTCATTGGGACACTTGATGGAAGCGAGCCATTGTTAACAAAACCAAAATGGCAGGAAAGGCCTTTTTTTTGTCATGGATAAAAAGCTGATCATATCTCTGGTTGCTTAAAGCCAACACTGACTTACAAAGCATTCATCATTTTATTTTGGCTTTTGCCTATAAAAGACATTCTGGAGGGAAAGCACAGGTGTAAGAAATAAAACAACTGATGCTGGAATTCAGTCTTTGGGGTCATGCCTCATCTCTGTGAGAAAATGCTGGAAGGCCTTATACAGTTGAAATACAGTACAGAAATAATAGTTGCTGTTGTGTATTTGGTCAGGCAACAAAGGAGCTAAACTACTAAAATATTAACGCAGCCACTAAACTGAAAGACAGAGGAATTCAGAGATAACTAGATTCTGTGAAAAACATAAAGAGCTGACATATCTGAGGTAAGTGGTGAATTTCAAAAGCTCAGTGCAGGAGGCAGCAGTGAGCGAGTACAATGGATTCATTCCCAGACAGGTGGGTACAGCCAGTGAATACAAATGCTGCTCACAGATACCTGCAGCTCACAGGACGTTTTTTTTTTTCTTTCTTTCTTTTTATTCATATCTTTACTGATAAGAGTTTGTGTCAGTGCCTTGAATGGTTATTGGTGATTTTTAAATACTTTTTTATTTAGTGTTTGATGTGCTAGTCAAGCAAATTGTTGTTTCTGTTTTTCAAATGTCTGCAGAAATTATAAAACTGAAAATACAAGAAGACAAAAATACTAGACAAGGGTTAACTATGTATGCACATGTAATGTGTGAGGGATTTTACACAAAAAAAACCCATTATGCAGGTAGTATTTATAAGCCCCCAGGGCTTGTATTTGAGCAGTCTCTTTCATCTTTTTTAGCATTTTAAAATAAAAGTTGCTTTAAGCTCCATTCTCCATATTTGCTGCTGTAAAGAGATAAGCCCCCCCCCCCTCCACCCAAACACAATGCAAGGTGTCAACAAAGACTTAAACCCAGAGCCCAGAACACACATTGTACATCAGCACGGGAACGTTCGCTAGACCTGCGGCAAAAATAAATGTCTTCTAAACGTATTGTTTACAAATGTCATTAAATCTCTCCACATTTATATTTAAGACAAAACCACTTTTTTCATCTGATGTGTAATGATACAGGCCAGAAGGAAGAAAAATGACATGAAAAATGTATTGTGTAAGGCTTTGAGAAAGAACAGGTGGAAGGATAAAACTAATGAGTTTCTGCAGGCTTCCTGTGACACAAAATCTCTACAAGTAAATAAACGATCTCCATGGTTTGCTGATATTGCATTTTCATTATAAACAGTGGTCGTATTGGAGACTAATTTATCCCGGGGACTTGATGGTATAAAAGTGAGCACACAGTGCTGCTTGACCTAAATTATGCAATCCACTTATTTCAAACTAGTGTATAAGGGTCATCTACTGCGTGCATAAACAGTCAAACTGTTCATCTCCAAAAGGGTTTATAACAGCAAACACTCAGTTTTTAAGCCTCCACATCTCTGTATACACCCCCCCCACACACACACACACACACCCCCACATGGTAAAAAGAATACTCTATAAGTCTAATGCAATCAAAAAACAGAGTGCACAGCAAACTACAGAAAAACAGAGATATCGTGAAGAAACATCAGAGCACCAGACAGTCTAATATTAAAAAATGCAGTGTAATAAAGACCTTTGAATCTCATCTTAACGATAGCTAACACATAGGGATGCAAAAAAATCAAACAAACAAAAAACAGTGCAACGTGCAATGAAAGAGCAACGCGGTAACAGAACGGCAGCAGCATGGCAAAAAGCCAGCAAATGTATAACACAGAGTCACACTATTCACTGTAACATAGTGTAAAACATTATTTATAGATCTGCAGTAAAGGACTGCAGGCTAGGCAGCCACAGAGCCTACATAAATAAATGGAGGCAGAGAAAATATATCCAAGGACCGCCTGAGTCGTGTCCGCTGTTTTTCTCCAATATGGTTATGATGTCACTGAAGCCCTGGTAGTGAGGACAATATTAAAGTTCACCGCTGAGCTTTGGACCTCTAGTCTTTGTTTTGTTTATGGATAATGGGATAAATGGTCATCCTGAAGGTTTCAAACAGGAAGAAGATGAGGAATGCTAGCAAGTAAACGTGATGTAAAGGACACATTTAAAGTATTTCACAATAAACCTGCTTTGCAAAAGCTTTTTTCGAGGAAGAAAATGCATTCGACTCATTAGTTAGACCTCAAGGACACAATCAGCCTCTTGGCCAGTAACACAGAATTTAAACATAACTTTTTCTTGTTTGCAAGAAAACTCTACGGGGCATCTTCCAGAAGGATTTGGTTTACCTAGCACTGACATCTCTGCTTCTGTTCTCTTTAGTGAGTGAAAGAAAAGCTAAAACAGCAGCTGCAGCTCTCTCAGTTATATGGATCAAATGTATATTAATGGAAGTAACCCACTGCCACTCTGTAGCACTGAGTAAAAAAACCCTCTGCATATCAAGCTATCTTTAGAAATACAATTAAAGCCTGAAACATGCAACGACTCGATTTGACAACACCTAAATTTAGTGCTGCTCTAAGTGGAGAACCCATAAAAACCATGCTTTGTACCTGTACTGGCATGGCCCACAGGTTAGGACAGAGGAAGAAGAACCACATAAGCTGGTTGGTATCAATGGCGACCAGGTTGCAGATCTGACCTACGGTCAGCTCACCCATGGACATGTTGGAGGTGCACAGACGCATGATCTTGTTGTAGATTTTAGTCTGGGGAGTGAACAAAGTACACAAAAGGGTTAACAGTAACAACTTTTCCCTGTGATAAGCATTAGTTAAGCTGCACTTATTATAGTGCTTGTTAGTCCTTAACACAATACAATGCGTAAATACACACTCACTGACCACTTTGTTATGTACACCTGTTCAACTGCTTGTTAACACAGATATCTAATCAGCCACGTGGCAGCAACTCAATACAATTAGGCATGTAGAAAAGGTCAAGACGACATGTTGTAGTTCAAACTGAGCATCAGAATCAGGGACGAAAGGAGGTTTAAGTGACTCTGAGTGCGGCATGGTCGTCGGTGCCATGGAACAGGAGAGTCCCTTCATTGATGTGTAGCTCGCAAATCTGCAGCAACTGTGTGATGCTATCATGTCAAAATCAATGGATAATATTGACCTAATAAACTTGTTTATTAGGTTTATTAGGTCAAGTTGATTAGTTTAATGATCTGTTGATCGTTAAAATAATCAACTCGACCTAATAAACACAGTTTCTGTTTTTGTTTTTTACAGAATGCATCAGTACAGCGTACCTGTATGGCTCCGCGCAGGTTGATGCCTGTTTCGATGGCCACATAGTAGGAGGCCTGGAGGAAAGTCCTCTGCAGGAGCAGGGCAAAGAAGAGCAGCACAGCCAACACATATCCATTTTCCAGAAACTCCTTGGAGGAAATGAAATAGATACCGAGCAGCTTCATCTGGAAGTGCAGACACGAAGAAAGGAAGATGCAGAAACTGACTGATTTGTCATTGTTAGCAAGGAAGGAGCCATTGTCGGTAATATAGGCTGAACGCCCCAGAGCTAAACGCCTCCTGTTCATGACTTCAAAAGTTGAGGAAAACAGAATCCATTTAAAACATATTATCTCCATTTCAGAGCAAGCTTTAATATTGTACATGAAACTCAATTTAACTGCAGAGCCTTTGCAGGGAAACACACAGCTGATATGTGGGTGTAGGCTGGAAACCAAGTAAAATACAGTTCAGGCTACAGAACACGGACATAGTATCTCCCTCAAAAATTAATGAACCCTGCATTACTTTGGGATCATTCTCCCAGAAGGAATTACAAATTATTGATTAGAAATGTGTCTCAACTCCGTAGCAACTCATCCTTGAAACTTCCCCGTGTTTTGTTCTCTCTCGATATTCACGGGCTGAAATTGTCACTATTTTTAGTCTTGTCTCCAAACTGCCCTGCAGACAAGAATATTTACTGAGTGTCTCTTAAGTGGGTTTTTTTTTCTTACCATTCCTTGCATTGAACATGACTTTCAAACTAATAATTGAAAAGTTATTCCTACAGAAAGATACCCGAGTGCCCAAATCTAAGAAACAGAGACTGCTCCTGCAGCAATAAGTCTCATAAATATTTGATGACGTTTAAATTAGTGCACCATCAGGCAGGTGTACAGGTGAGACAGGGCATCATAAATGTCTCACCTAACTGTAATTGTAGAGGCAAGAGGAAACCATGTGATGTGATCTCGGGTATGTTTAAAGCTGTTGTCATTGACTGAATTTTCTAAAATCTTCATCACAAATGCGATAAAACTTCTTATCTCAATGCCTGTTCTAAATCTTTGCTAATGACACAAAGTTTTATTGCAGAGGGCTGTTGTGTTATGTTATGTTATGTTGTGTTATTGTGGGCATGGCCTCACCGGTGGCTGAATGGTGCGATTGTCTTTGCTGATGTGGTGGACGATGCCAGAGATGCACAGAGGACCAACGAAGCCCAGCAGGTCTGCCAGGAAGCGGAACGTGATGCTGAGGATGAGAGGTCTGCCGAACGCTTTCCTCAGGGCTTGCCAGATCCACTTTGGACCTTGGGGTGCTGTACCTTGAGGCTTCTTAAGGGTAATAAAAAGAGACGGGCCAGGGGTGGAAAAAAATCAGCGTGATGACGGAATAAATTGAGGAGAAATGAGTCACATTTGGATGCTGAATGGTCACACTGCTCCATTAGCATGATAAGGATAGCTGTGGGTGAGGACAGGGGTAAGCTAGATGGTTGCGTCTTTGGAGAGAAACTACGGCGCCATTTCTCTGCGGAGTTGAACTAGCAGGACAACAAAAGTCAAAGAAACTAGGTTAGCGTATAAAAGCCTGCTAACACAGCAAGAGGAATTAATTGCTTGAACATAAAAGGCAAATAGACACCATTAACTCAAGAGTTGGTTCACAGCACTGCAGTAGAAACCTGCAGTATAGAATGAGGTCAGGTTCAGGGCTCTCATCCTCTTTGGATAGCATGATTAATGGCAAGTTTCACACTGGAGCCTACTGCACCATATAAAACGCATACATTACTCCTCTGGGGGGTATTGAAGGTTGAGCACATTGTCAATGACGCAGGAAACACTTTGTAATCACTTCAAATAGCCAAAAATGTAAAAGATTAAAATTCAAAGGGTTAAGATGATTTCCGAGGCTGACTGAAGGGGCTATTCTTGTTCATTTACATTTATATATACAATTATATGAATTTTCCAAACAACACATCAGCATGGTTAAGTGGGTCGGTTAGTAATGATGAGAGGAAAACATCTGGACTGTCACGGTGCAGCAAACAGTCCCAGGATATTTTCCCTGTGTGTGTGTGTGTGTGTGTGTGTGTGCGCGCGCCTCTCTGTGAACATCTCTGAGTCATTCTCAGAACTGTGAGAACAGACGTGACCGTTATCATGTGCCTCTATCTTTCTGTTCAAGCTCATATTAAACCTCAGCATTTACACAGACACACACGCACATCCTTTCTTCCTACCTCAAGTTCAAACAACTAGGAAGGAGGATGTTTCATTCTCACACACTCACACTGAAACTAGCTTCCCATGAAGTGCAGTGCTTTCACCCCCGCAGGGGTCAGGATGTTGCCTCGTTCACAGTAGAATGGGAATGACCTGGCGCCTCCAGGCCCTCCTCTAAATGCTTCAGCACCAACCACACTTCCCCACCGCTCCACTGGGATCCCTCAGTCTCTCTCATCCCCTACTCCTGCCGGAAGGAAGTGGGGTTGCGTTCACACTGGACACACATGCAGACATGACGTTGAGTGTGACCTTCCAAACACTGGAAAACAATGACCCTACCGAGGACGCCCTTCACATCTGACCCCTGACACGTGCTCCAAAAGTGAGATGGACAGAGAGGCAGAGATTGAAAGAGGGACAGCCTGGACTGGCATTAGCAAGACTAGAAGACCAGAAAGAAGAGAAAGGGAAACAAGCTGTTTCATCAGTCTATAAAAATCTCAAATAGAAATACTCACATTATTATTATTAACCTTCCTGGGAGCCACATTACAAATTACCACTGATTTTGCTAAAGAAAGAGGATTGAAAGAGTGCAAAAATTAAATTTTATGAGAGAAAGGGTTTGATTTTTGTAATTGTAGACATTTTCAAGCAGCCTTGTTATTTTTTTTAATGAATAGAAAAGGATACTTGCTTCTACAAACTGATTTATACCAGATAACACAGCGCTATCAATCAAACCCACCACAGAAGATCAAATCCAGCAAGGTGGCTTTATTTTGGATGCAATTTCTAATTTGCTTATACGGAGGTTAAAAAATACTAGAAACACCTGCAATCTAATATATCACCACCAAAACATCAGTCCTGCAAATTACCATAAGGCTTAATCAGCGCATTTCTAAAGCAGCACAAAAGAAAAGCAGTAGTGCTGGAACGTGTACCACAGCTGAATAAAAGCAGCACAATATAGAGAATAAGTCTGAGCATGTGCACATGCAGTATGCACATGCTCATGGCAGTGGGACATTTCACTGTTTACATTATTGAAGTACTTAAAGTTATGATGTCTAAATAAAGTTGAATGGTCCCACAGTTCAGTGAGTGATGAGCCAGTGCAGGAAAGACATTGATTCTGTTTTCTGGGATTTTTTTCTTTTTTTGACAGAATGGCAGAATAACAAAAAATATTTGTCGCATTCCCAGATGACTTTATGCACATGTCACACTGACCTCTACAAACGTACTCAAGAGAAACATAAAAAGCACGAGATTTATTAAGAAACTTAAAAAAAAAATGGGTAAAAATAACAAAGTGGGGGCCGTAAGCAGCCAAACAAGCTGCGTGCCGACTTCTCACATAAATACTTAAAATCTTATTTGTGTCTCTGAGATCAAGATCCAAGATGATCCCTTGATAATCATCAAAAAGAAGCACAGTGTTCTGAGTTTGCATGCTCTCCCTTTGCCTGTGTGGGATTTCCATGGAAGCTCTGGTTTGCACCCACGCTCCAAAGATGGCCACTTTAAATGAATGTGTGACTCTAAATTGCCTGCAGGTGTAAATGTAAGTGTGAATGTTAGTCCTGTGATGGACAAATGATACGTCCAAGGCCCATGTCTCGCCATATATCAGCTGAAGTAAGCTCCAGACCCCCACAGCCCTGAATTATTTATATCAAGGTCATGGATGGATGGATGGATAATTAAAGAAGGTAAGTAGAAATGCTTTTCACACACACACACACAGTAAATGGACTGGCACTGTTCTACTCGAGCACTCATTCAGCCATTCACACAGCCATGGTTTCTCTACTTTAAAAGCTTTCTAACATTTACACTCGCATCGGAGAGCAACTTGGGGTTCAGCATTTTGCCCAAGGATACTTTGGTATGCAGACTGGAGAACCCAGGGATCAAACCACCAACCTTCCAATTAGCGAGTGACCTGCTCTACCTTCTGAGCCACAGCTACCCTCTAAACACTGGCTGCTACTACAGAAAATACACATAATATTTACTAATAATACTCTTTAACTTGTATGGGTCGTTTAATGCTTCTCTCATGAGCTATGAGTTTAACACCTTTGTAAAGTGGTCGGTGACTGAGCGTTGTTTACTGAGTGTTACACCAACCCCCTTACTATTCACAAAGATCTACTAAGTAGTACCAACCTTCTGGTCTTCAAAGGCCTTGCGAAGCTTTATATAGTTTGTGAGTGCTCTCATTGCTATGGGCAGTTTGCCGATGACCTTGAGGTCGATGGGTCGTTTGTGCGCGGAGGTAATGAAGGTGTTCATCCACCAGTAGGTGGCTTTGGACAACAGGTTGACGAAGGGCTGCAGGAAGCGAACGCCGAGGTCCTGAAGGTCTTCGGGAGGCTTCACCTCTGTTGGATTGGTGAAACACATGTAGCGCTGTGACAGAAAGAAGAGGTTTGATTAATTGTTCAATTCCCTGCAGTTACCCGAAGATTATGAGTGAACAATAAAAATCACTGATTAGGTATTAAACACAGTGAAACACTGACTAATCTGTATTAGTGGGGTAAAGTATAGCTGCTGAAAGCTAAGCAGTACAGGCTGTCTGGTATGGAAATTGCTGACTAATGTAAAGGTTAACAGCTGAGATGAAGCTCTACTTTAACTACGTAGCTGCTAAGAATGAATCCAATTACTACTCAATACAAAACTGGGAAATAGAGTTAGCAGGCATGATCACTGTGGTGTTTGAAGCTTTATGTAAATCAATTAAGCCACAGAAAATGTCTAAAGATGAACAAAATAAAATATATTAGCAAGGTTCTTTCTGTTTGAAAATGGGTGAGCACAGGAAAACTATTCAGCAATTATATTCTGCAAGTTCCTGAGAATTAATTAATTAGAAAGATTTGATTTAATAATTAGAAGGTTTAATGATGGCAGCCAATCAAAGCTAAATCCTGAGTGGATCATTGAAAATTGAATGAAAGCGTGCAGTAATTTATTTTCTAGTATTTTAACATGTAGAGTAGTTATTAATTATATAAATACAAGCCATTTACACACTTATAACAGTGCAGATAAGGGTACTTCAACAAATGGAGGTCTAACAGGTCAAATGATTGCAGGGGATGATAAGAGAATCAGTTTCTCTGCTGTTTGGCAGGGCAGTCGGATTTAGTAGCAGGTGTTTGTTCGGCGCAGAGGTTAACAGAGACAAACACATTCTGAATTGTCTAAAGGAAAAAGGCAAGAAAAGTGTTCAGTGGTCTGACATTTTCTCCCTGCTCAGAAAGGGTCAGCAGGCTGAAAATGTCAAAAGCTGAATAATCATCGCGCTGTGCAATCAATAAAATATTAATAAGATACATCTAGAAACGTGATAAGGGACCAACATGAAGTCCCACATTGAACCACACATGTGAGGGGAACCTAGTATGTATTTAATATATTTTAAATGAAAGTAAATGATGAATGATTGTACAGCATACATCTTAAAAAACAAGAATTGGGTGCAAAAGTATGAATTTATTTTGGATTTTCTCTAATCAACACAGGGTCAAAAGCATGCATACAGGCTCATATAAGATGGGAGCGTCTCTTGGAACCATTTCTAAGCAACTGCTGATTCCAAGATCATCAGTTCAAACACTTTTCCAAGGTCTGGAAGAAGAGCCAAACTGTCACCCTCAGAGGAGAGGAAATTTGTTTGGACCTTCAGGAACAATCCAATCCAATCAACACCTTAGTGAGGGCCCTATAGCTCAGTGGTTAGAGCACTGGTCTTGTAAACCAGGGGTCGTGAGTTCAACTCTCGCTGTGGCCTTGGCAAATGTTTTTTTTCCCAAATTTCCCCTCTGTGGGACAATAAAGGCTGTTTCTTCTTCTTCTAAAATTCGACCGAAATTTGCAGCTGCCCACACAGACGAGGAAAGTTTTATGGTCAGACAAGACAAAGATTGAACTATTTGGCCACAGCAAGATGAGTTATGTTTGGATGAGGAAAGGTGAGGCTTTCAAACCTAAGAACACTGTACCAACTGTCAAGCATGGTGGTGGTAGCAACATGCTCAGGACTGTTCTACTGCCAGTGGTACTGGTACATTGCACAAAGCAAATGAAGGTGGCGGACTACCTCCAAATTCTTCACCTTTAGCTCAAATCAACATCTAGGTGGTTGAAACTTGGACACAACTGGGTGTTCCAACAGGACAATGATTCCAAACACACATAAAAACAGGTTTTGGAATGATGGAATGGATTGGCCTTCCCAAAGCCTCAGCCTCAACCTTATTGAAAATTTGTGGACTTGCTTAAAAGCCAGCCAATATAAATTTACTCTGTCAATTCTGCCAAGAAGAGTGGTCAAATATGCAGCCAGAATTATGCCAGAAACTTGTTGATCGCTACCAAAAGCATCTGATTGAGATGCAACTTGCTAAGGGACATTTAAACAAATATTAGTTTGGCGTGTATGTATATATTTGGGCCTGTATGCATGTGTGTATTAGAGAAAATCCAAAATAAATTCAAACTTGTGCACCTAATTCTAGTGTTTTAAAGTCATTAAAGATGTATGTGTACAATCATTCCACCCTGGAAAAATAACAACTTAAAGAAACCATTAAACGCCCCAAATTGCCATGACATTCCTTCACATGAGTGTATGTAAACTTCTGACCACAACTATACATCCCACATCTGTATCTACAGTGTGCTGTAATGTCCCCAGATGTGTCACCCCTCCTCTACAATACATTATAATGATGTGATAAAAGTAAAGATTTTGTCTTAGACTTGCAGAGTTTCCACAACCAATTGAGAATTCTTGTAAAAAGGCACAAAATTAACCTTGTTTGCAGCTCGAGCTGTCATCGTTTTTATCATCTGTGTCATAAAACTGGTCTATGGGGAAACAATGCTCCCCAGCTGCAGGACACATTGTAACTGGCCTCAGGAAAATTGGAAGCAAGGCTGAGAGGCAATGTCGCATCAGTCCCTTTGAATACATCTGCTCTACTGTCACTGATACCAGCTAGCCCGGCTATATACTCTTGAGACTTTTCTATTTTTGTTTCTTCATAAACATGTTTAAAATAGATGGCATGTGTGCTTCTATAACCACTGCTGCATGCACCATTATAACATTACCATTTTAACAGCTTAACAAAAAACAAGTATCACTGCATCCAGATGATTTTAACTCTCAGTAGCTTCACTAATTATTGGCCTCACATACCTGCACACAGAGAAGCAGACAAACACACACGCACACACACACACACACAAATACATATGCACAGACACAGAGAGAGAGAGATGTACACACTTACCCTGCCGAGGATGACATTGATCTCTACAGCTAGTAGGAGTCCATACAGCAGCACCAGCAGTCCTGTGATGCAGTAGCGTAGCTGCCTGGGGCCGATGCCATGCTCGGTGTACTTGGCAAACTTGATGGTCTTCATGATGAAGGCCAGCACCCAGTAGATCAGCAGGGCTGAAGGGATTTAGCAGGGATCAGAGTCAGACAGTGAATTACCAGAAAATTTGAAAAAAATAAATAACTCGACAGCAGACTTATATTTCGGTCTAAATGAAAAAGTCTCACTAATATGAAATCGCTCTATCTGAAACTGGATTTGTGCATGTATTTTGTTACGGGGCTGGGATACGTTTCATACAAGTGTGTCCATTGTTTAACTCATGCTATAATTTATTTACCATGTGGAGGCACTATTTAATCTCGTGTTTCAGTCCTCCAGCAATAAGAGAACCATTAAGATATTAGTTGGGTCACCTATGTATGATATTTTTTTCTGGTTTCTTTCCTCTTCTCATTGCAATACTTTCACGGTGTGTTTCCAGCTGCTGTCAAAGTCAACAACTCTTACTTCAGCAAACAGAAGGTAAATCGGTTGCCTTTGTTCCATTGTGATTTTTTTGATAGAGCTACATCATGTCGGTGCAACAGGTTTATTGTAAATACTGAGATTGATTGTGGAAACAATGATAAAGGAGGGATTAATGCTTCCACGCAAAGGTTACACTGATGGCCAACACCAAAACCAGTAAGATTCACAAACAGTGTTTACGTCAGTGTAATGAAGAATATCTCTAGCATTGGTGTCAACAGCCAAGGCTCTCTTTAGAAGATACATTTCTGCCTGGCTGTGAAATGGAAACCTTAAAGCCAGGGAAGCTCAGTGACTCCATGGGAGTATCGAGTAAAGCATCAGGAGCTGCACACAGATGAGTTAATGATGCCTGAGAAGGACGGGAAAACTGCATGCTGATTGTTCCACGAGCAAACATGAGCTTCACATGTGGATAACTAAGGGACAAAGGCAAACTGTGATTTATTTATTAATAAATATCATTAACTTTTAACTGGTCATTATTTCATAACAAAAACTAAATATATTTGTCGTGGAGATATTTATCTACTGTGCAAACTGTGCAGAGCTTTCACTTTAAATTAATTTTCCTAACAAAAATGCATAATTAATATCTACACAGAGGAGAATAATTCCCCTCAATGACACTGCCCTCCATCATTATCAGAAGGCAATGAACCATTCATCTGTAAATGGTCACACCAAGCCTGCTGCTCTCTTATATAATCCCAAAGAGTTCAGTAAATCAATAATCAGTTGTCATTCTGTATTGGAAATTCAAATAAGTTCAAAGCTAATCCTGGCTTTACAAGCCATGATCACAATTAGTATTGCATTCACTTTACATTGATGCTATAAATGATTGAATCCCAACTAAGCAGGATATTTCAGTGTGAGGCCAACAATAAAGGTCTAAATAAACCTTTTATCGCTCAGGAAAATGTGAAAGAAATCAATCACTATACCTAATAGTAGTTTGGGAAAGTTGGAGGTCTCAATGTTATGATAGTAGATAATAGAGGTGATCCCAGCCATGAAGGCCAGAGCTGCAGGCATGTACAGGTGAAGATGGAGGGACTGACTGAACCTGCAAACGAACATTAGAAAGAGAAAGAAACAGGAGCGCAAAATGTCTAAAAATGTTAGATAATAATAATAATAATGCATTTCTAGACATAAAAACAGAAAATATAGGATGTAAGCCTGTTATAAAGCACCCACCCATTCAACAGATGCCTCATTAAGCATTAAGCAAGTAAATTAGCCAAACTTCTGTTCACCTCAGAAGGCTAACACCCTCCAGTCTCCACAACTAGACTAGAGCTTGATAAACTAAATTAGACAACAACAGAGAGAGCAACAAAGAGAGGAATTAGATAACGAGACCTAAACGAGGAGCAGAGTTGGATTCTGCATCCAGCTTTTAGCCCTGTGAGTCATTTCATGGGATTATCTAGGAAATGGGGGCGCCGTGGTGGTACGCACAGCATGATGGCCCTGGGTTTGAATCCACTGGCCAGCTGGGGCCTCTCTATGTGAAGTTTAGATGATCTCTCTGCTCCTGTGTGGGTTCTTTCTGGTTACTCTGGCTTCCTCCCACGGTCCAAAGACATGCTTATCGGAGTCCAGAGTAAAGCTCACTGACTTGTTTTCAGTAGTCAGATATTAATATTTGGCTCCTAATGGGTGGAGGTGAAGCTGCTGGATGAATGCTAGCCAGGCTCAGTGTGGTAAGCAGCAGCCTTCCGTCTGCATTAGACTTTCTCAATTTTTAATAAACCCACTTTACTGTGCTATTAATGTTCTACAGTAACTACAAGAATTGTCCTATTTGTAGTCACGGACATGCCTGCATTTCAGTGAAAAGTCCTTTTCATAGCAGCACATTAGTGAAGGCGCAGAGCCGTCACTAATGTCATTAGTAACGTGTTTTTTCATGTTTCATGTCTGCTTTGAAAAGGGTTCATTTTTTTTCTCTCCACTGCATCTTGTCTTTGCTTTGCTATCTTCTGTATGATCTAAGCCCTCTTTGTTCCTGTTGTGGTAGTGTCCTGATTTCTGTGTTCAGTAAACAAACAAATAAATCCAAAAAAATTATTTATATCACAAACTTTTTTTCAGCCTGCAAACAGGTAACTGACAGGCCCCGACACCCGCCTCGCTGCTGTTAGCTTAGCTGTTAGCTTAGCTGTTAGCTAAATGCAACATATATACATTATTTTAAAGAAAACATATAAAGGTGAACAATCTCACCAGTGTCATGACCTATAACAAACATCACACGCAACTGACTGAAATCATCACGAGGCTGCAGTGTTGTATTATTAACATGCCAAACATACCCATCAGAGACGATGCCCTCTGCGATCTCACAGACGAGGATGAAGAGCAGGATGAAGGTGAGGAGCCAGCGCAGGTTGTGTCCAGGAAAGTGAAGCCAGGTGCTGTGGTGGATGTGGACCTTTGAACTCTGGCTGCCCCAACCTTAAACAGGAACCAGGAAATCAAAAAGTGTTTGAAAAGCAGCAGGATTGTTAAATACAACCTCAATTCCAAAACAGTCGGGACGGTGCGTAAAAAGCAATAAAAACAGAATCTCATCAAGACATATTTTACTCATAGTGGAACAAAGAAAACATATCAAATGTTTAAACTGAGAAAATGAACCATTTAAAGAAAAATAAAGTAACTGTGAATTTGATTTCAGCAACATGTCTCAAAAAAGTTGGGACAGGGCCATGTTTACCACTGTGTAGCATCCCCTCTTCTTTAAACAACAGTCCATAAACATCTGGGAACTGAGGGGACCAGCTGCTGGACTACTGGGAGAGGAATGTTGCCCTGTTCTTGTCTAATACAGGATTCTAGTTGCTCAACTGTCCTAGGTCCTTTTTGTCATATTTTTCACTGCATGATGCACCAAATGTTTTCAGTTGAGGAAATGCCTGGACTGCAGGCAGGTCAGTGCAACACTCGCACGCCTCTACTACAAAGCCATGCTGTTGCAAAAGCTGCATCATGTAATTCAGCATTGTTTTGCTGAAATATGTAAGGACTTCCCTGACAAAGACATCATGCTGACAAGAAGCGAGGCGCTATCTCATCTCTCCTCGTCAGTCTGGAAGGCGTGGCATCCATGTTTTCCAAGAAGAATTTCAATTTGGATTTGTCAAACCACAGAACTGTTTTCCATTTTGTCTCAGTCCATTTTAAATGAGCACGGGCCCAGAGAACCAGTGTTTCTGGATCATGTTCACATATGCGGTCTTCTTTGTGTCATAGAGCTTTGACCTGTATTTATGGGTGACAGAGTGAACTGTGAGAACTTATCTTTATTTCTGAGGAACCTATCTTTACTTCTGAGGAACTCTGCCTCTCTTTTTTAAAATATCCAATCATGTTATGTGACTTGTTGCTGATTAACCTAATATTTGAAAAATCTTCCTCCAGCTGTTTCTTTTAGTTCCACTTACTTTTCCAGCCTTCTTTTGCCCTTTTTGATATATGTTTATGGGATATGCAAATAGTTGCATTCTGTTTTTATCTACATTTTACACAGCATCCCAACTATTTTGGATTTGGGTTTGCATATAGTCAAGACTGATTTATATTTCTTATGCACAGGGGCAGAGAACATTAGCAGAGTGTGAGATAATAAAAGACATATTTCTATGTGAGTCTGCACTTGGAAAACAACCTTATGAGCAGCCTTGAATGAATACCTTGTACATCATGAGCTCCATGATAAGGAGCTGGCAAGCTCACAGCACGGTAAATAACTCACAGAAGGAAAAATAGAAAGATGGCTCTACTGGGGGAAATGCCAGGCTGCTAGAGTAAAGCAGGAAAGTTGTGTTATTATCACTTTGATTGCTTGACTCGCTGCAGGCAAAGAGCCATTGAATGTGGTTAGATGGCTGCTTGCCTGAGATCCTTAAGTCAATTATTTCAGCTCTAACTTTTGTTTTGCTCTAACCTCCCTGTCTTTTGTTTTTCTCTTAGACAGATGTTAGGCTCATATTATCCTGTAATACAACAATAATTAATAATCAACGTGCAATATAGATTTTAGATTCAATGCACTGCTGTCATAAAACACATTTCCGTTGAATGAAATTATGTAAATCACTCCTCAGCTCTTGGCAGGTTTTCTCAGTGAGAAGTGCTGGCACAGGCTGCCATGTACTCCATCACTTCTTCTAACTCTTTTTGACGCATGCAAACTACTTCTCTCTGCTCAAGTACTGTACAGTATAAATAAAACCAGCAACATATCATTTACTCAAATAATGTTGCAATAGGGCAGAAAAGTCACATATTGAGTGATTGCATTGCAAATATATAATAAAAGGCATTCATTATATCAGAAAAATTGTGTATTAATTAGAATTTAAGTGGATTTCCTTGCAAAATGAAGTCAGGTAATAAGGATTCATTCAAGACTGCAAAACAAACTGTCTTATAATGATGTTGTGGTGCATATATCCCCAGTATCATCTTTTGGCCTTGATGTGACAAGGTGAAAATAATGAGCTGGTTCTCTACACACAGCACAGGATGCTAGTTTAAGAGGTTTTAGGAGGTTTTGTCAAGATAAACAGAAAACATTTCGCACCCCGGAGGTCTGTCTTTGGTGGCAAAGTGGTTAGTGAGAGCACATCAGCTCACTGTGACAGGAGAAAGAGAAAACCCCCTGCAGCTTGCAGCCTATTATCATCTAGCAGTGGACTTACAAGCCCCCCTTAGTGCCTTGAGTTTTTGTAGAAGTACAAATTGCTTGATTAAACCTCTTATTATTGCCCTGGCAAATCATTTGGTCAGTAAACTAATGAGAAATAGTGGGGGGAAATAGTGTAAAAGGTTAACACAATATGTAAAGACTCAGAAATTGTTATATATTTCACCTTCTTCCACTTTCTCAGACGAAGAGAAGACTAAAGTAACATAGAATCAGCGTCCAGTAATGAACAGTGAGGACTAAATGGACACACACTCACATTACACATACACACACACACACGAAAGGTCAAATGACGAATCTGGAACACGTGTGACTGTAGCAGCAGAGTGTGTGTGCTGATCTGTTACACGCTGTCGATGACTAACCGAATGACCAGCAGCCAGAAAAGGGGGCAAATGAGGTGTAACCTAATGCCACCATCCATTTGCCTCTGTGCTGCGCATTTCATCAGAAGACTTGCGTTTGCTTGTAAAAATGCTTGCAGCTCAATAATTATGTCCTCATGTTGTGTCACTGAAGAGCCTCAGCCTTCCATAGTTGGCTAGCCTACACACCTACAGATGTTTGTGGGTGTTTAAAATCAGAGAATGAAATGCGCACTCAAAACCACTTATCAGTAACATAAAGGCTTGAGTATACTAAAGTGAACGGGCTCTATAATGGAAGTAAAACACTGATAGAATATATCATGCAATAGTTCATTACTTACATGCAAGAGTAAACAAGCTGATCAAGAGGAAACTGAGAAGGACAGAAAACATGCCGAAGCCCATCAAGCTGACTTGTGCTGACACATTATCTGAGCATGTCATGAGTGTGAAGCCTACACAGGCAAAACTGTGATGAGAAGAGGATCAGGATCTCACTTCCCATTGATACTCACCAATGAAGAGGATGGGAAAGGTGATGAAGAGGACAAAAACATGTGGGACCACATTGAGTGCATCCAGGAAACACCCGTTGTTCAGAACGCCCCCGTCCACATTGTAGGCCACCGAGTTATTCTCGTTCCCACAGAATGCCAAGGACATGGTGGAACCGGGACTCTGCAGGGAACCGCCAGGAGGAAAAGGAGGAGGAGGAGGAGAAGAAGAGGAGGAGGAGGGGAGGACAGGAGACAGAGACGGAGAGATTTAAAAGAAGAGGTTCTCAGAGCATGTCGTTTTTTCAAAAGGGAACACTGACGTCTGCAGTAGATCCCGGTAATTCCCAAGGTATCCTCCTTCCTGTTCCTTCTCTAATCCAGCTCCCAAATATCAGCTCCAGTGAAAGAGAGCAGACAGAGGAGGAGGGAGGAAGGGGTCAGGGACAGTCACAGTCCAGTGCAGCAGCAGCAACAACAGCAGCTTCCTCTCCTCTGTGATAGTCTAAGCAGCTTTTCTGGCCATGCTGGTGAGAAGCATCTGCATCCCATCCATCCGCAGTCTGCAGACATCCTCTAAGGCTGAAGCTTCAGTTGTGCACAGAGCTGCACATCTCTGCTGGAATACATTCAGGCATGCTCACGTTCCTCATAAACGCATGCACACATGCACACACACCGCTAGAGCAGCGACGGCATTCTGTAGTCCAACTGCTATTCCTGTCTCTTTGCAATCGAAAGCTCAAAGTCGACCTTGGGAGAGGAGAGCAGAAGGGGCAGAGTGTGCAGGCAAGCTGGAGAGCCACTAAAGGTAGGAGGGGGAAGGCGGCAGGGAACAGTGAATGATGAAGAGCGAGACACTGGGATACAGCTAGTGGATGAACAGTGTAAACGTCATACAGAGGTACGTGTGAAGCATGAGCAAGCGCATAAAATCTAAATCCCAAAAACACATTGTCAGGACTTACATAATTCTATCTCCCATTAATTTATCAAAATTATACCTTTTAAGCAAGAAAGAGCACAATGACTGCATAATTAGGTTAAACACATGCAAAGCAATGTCATAAAATATTTATGACATCCTGCTGTGGATGCATTATATGCTATGGTCCTGCAGAGAGATATGCCACTGCAGCAAATAGTAGCTGGCTTGTTGAACGGGATCTGTTAAGACTCACATGGGAGCAGATTTCAATAATCCATCTGTCAGCAGGGACAGACCGATGGCCTTTTCTTAGTGTGTCAAATGATTTATGTTCAATGTGATCCATGGCATGATGACCTTTACATCATTGCAGCAAGGAGCTTAAGTGTAATTACACAAGTGTTTTGGTGTTTACATACATAGTTGTCTACCAGTTCGCATACCTGGATCCAGGTTGTGGTATAATAACAATAATGTGAGAAAGAATATAACCTTCAGTAGATTCAGGAAGAGAACTCACATTTAAAATGAGGAGTTAAAACAGCAGGTGCTGACATATCAGAGGGAGAGATGGGAAAGTTTTAAAGAGGCCGCCAAATTAGGAGGGTGTGTCTGGTATGTGACGTGAGGAGAGTGGGGCTTCCTGTTTTAAATAACTCGCAAGCTTCGCCGAAAAATGTGGTCCTGTACTAAAGGCACCTGTAGATAGGCACAAAATGTAAATAAACTCAAGATATCTGTTTAAAAGCAGGTTTGCATATTGTTTTGCAGATTTGCATTGCAGTGCACTGTTTTCTGGAAGCAGCGAAGCCGTAAAGCAGGATACGATGCTTCTGCAAGCGTCCATTTGTTTACACAGAAAGGAATGGTTTGAATTTGAGTGATAGCAAGTCTGTTTGTAGCCAGTGCCCTTAGATGCAAAAGAAGGCAGTGGCTTCTCACTGCAAGGCCATAACAGTGTCCACAGAGTATTAAAACAAACAAACAACAACACCCCCCCCCCATTAAAATCACTTCCTGTATATATTAAATATCTCTTTGAACAGTAGATATTAATTTTGCTATTTGGTTAAAAAAAAAAAAAAAACAGGCTTATAGGACCAAGTCCAATTAATCAATAAAAGCACAGAATAGCATTTGTTAAGCCAGTTGGGGGTTTACTTGAATTTTGTCTCTACTACCAGCATCATGCCTCAATTAAAGGTTCCTGTTTATAATACACTACCCTTAGGCTGTTACTATACTTTAGTTCTGCGGTGCCCTACATCAGACATGGTCACTACTGTATAGCCTGAGGAGAGCTGAAGCATCCAGAGTGTCTGTGGATGACTACACAGAGCAGCAGCCTCTCAGAGAGACACTAAAAGAGGGAAAGTCAACATTATCTTAGCAGGCTCACAGTACAAAGGGAGAACAATGGATTCCAAAAATCTTAAAATATCAGACTGGCCTCAAAATAGACACTGAGCCACTGTTATGTCATAGAATCCCAAATACAGACAGATGCCAACCAAAGAAAAGTGGCTTAACGTAAAAGGTTTGAGTGTGTGTTGGCTGATGAAGTGTGATGATTATGACCGTGGGAGTAAAGTGAGGTGAACAGTGACTCACGCATTATATTGTGGCATCTATGTGCACTTTGTAGGTATTTTTCTCACCTAAGAGAGAAAGAGGAAGGGGGAGGTACTTGTTTTTGTAAAATGCTCCCCATCTGCTTGTGACAATTTGTTACCACAGTCAGTGCAATAGCCTTGCTGAGGAATCAGCACCCAATATTTTAAACTCTCATGATTCGCCTCCAGAAATTAACTCCGGTGACGAATGATCTAATTACAGCGCACACGGGGATTCACTGACTAAATATGAACTGAAATGACTTGTATCATCATTAGATAGGCCTTAATCTGCAGAGAGCTCATGCCTGCAAAATGCTGCATGCACTTAAATAAAGATACTTGTATTTTTTTTTCTCTGTGTACGGCGTGAATCGTAGGCCTACATACAGAATATTGCTTGCTTCAAATTGAATATCGATCAACCGACTGAGCAGCTGACAGATGTAGTAGCACTTACCGGTTTATATCGTGAGATCATTGTTCCAGCCTCGTTTCTCTGACTTCAGACACAATCTTCTGTCACATCCGTTGCTTGGATGTTAAAAAAAGAAAAGAGGTAAAATTTCCTAAATAGCACACTCTCATGTGTTCAGAGTGTGGCCGACTTCTCGCCGTCCTACTTGCGTTTGACAACACGACCGCGGGCGGTGGTTTACGGGTGACGGCAAGGAGCTGTCCACGGTGCTGACCCCGGGTACCGAGGAGGAGGCGGAGGAAGAGGAGGGGTTGTAGGAAGAAAGAGGCAGATCTTTCTAGCCGACCTCTGGACTCTGTCATGAACTGTGGCGGTAGGGTAGCGGAAGGTACACACAGCACGTCGGCCAACTGACAGCAGACAGATGTCACGTATGAACAATGAGGCGGGAGTGGATGACTGCACAAAGCGCTTAGAAAAGAGCGAAGCTAGATGCTGCTCAGCACAGCAACGCACGCGTAATATTACAGGAATCTCACACGATGCGTGTTCTTTCTTTCTTTCTTTTGTTTCTTTCCATCAAAAATTTGCATTTGCCACCATTAATTTTAGCACGCTGATTACAAATCTGATGTTGGCCTATTTTATGACACGGAGGCTTATCTAAAGCAGAATTATGCACACACGCTTTCATTCAATAGGTATTCATTACGGAGCATTGTCGCCCCCTGTGGACATTCACTTACAACCCTCCACTTGGCTTGTGGAAACACAACAGAAGCAAACAGTTGACCTCAGGGTCCACCTTTAAAACCAACAAATGTGAAAATGTGAAAACTGGTATAGTTCAAGATGTTTTATAGTCAGTTTAAATTACATACAAAATCACTTGCTATTAAATAGAAAAAAAAATTAAACTTGAGTGGCACGTGGAGCAGCAGTTAGCACTGTCACCACACACATCAAAGAAGGTCGCAACGCACGCACGCACACACACACACACACAGCCTAAAGACTTGTTAAATTAACTGTTAATTGGCTGCAGGTGTGAAAGGTTGTCTATCTCTCTATATTAGCCTGTTCAGGTTGTGTACTGAATCCCTTACCCCATAACACACACACACACACACAAACACACACACATGTGTGAGTGTATTTGTATATATACTTATAATACATCATACATATATATACACAGTGTTTAAAAAGGAAAACGTGAAGCAACTTCATTTCTTATCCTTTATTAGGGGTGCTATTGATTACATTTTCTTTCCTTTCTTATACTGACAAAAGAAAGCTCAGGTGTGTCTAAATGAGAAGAGGCAATTAAGGTTACTGGTGGCAACTAGATATTGACTGGACCATCTTTCAGCAAAACAAGACAGTGGCAGTTCATACAGACAGCATGACACATGTACGTGGCGTAATCTCAAAAAGCAAAACCAAATAAAGCAGCAAGGCCATCTTAAGCAAGTGAACGTGTCTTGTTGTGATTAGTGGATCGTGGAAGAATCACAAATGAAAAGCTTCTCAATCAGTCTGGTTTTCTTGGCAGGCTGTAGATAAGGCTAGAAGAATGTCCTGCAAGAGAAAAGGTCTGTCAGATCTACTTTGTTCAGCTGCACCAAACACAAACAGTTGATGCTGCTGTGTTTTAACTGTTCACACTGAACACAACAGGCCAACACACATGCAGCTGAGTTACAGAAACATGAAATAAGTTTGTTTAACTTTATATCAGCCTCAAAAGCACTCCAGATCCGACCCCGATAGCAAGTTAGGTCTCAGAACATGTAACAGTCCCACTGAACAACATGAATCAGAATAACTGCTGAAGGCTGGCAGCAGTCCTACGCCGTGTCCATGACCTGATGATACCACAGAGGCTTTACGTGCATGTATGTGTTTATATATGGCTCACTCGGTCGGGATCTGACAGATATATGGTGGGATGGGTCACTGATCGCATTAGTTGTATTTGTCTTCACTCAAACAGCTTGGCTGTATCACTGGAGATGCTGCCTTGAGGTGACATTTTCTAAATAAACTGCATATTGTGTCCATATGCAGTTACTGTCATGCTATTTTCTTTTGAACTAGCTGAGCTATAACAGGAAGACATAAAAATGACAGCTTCTCTGATTTCTTCTAAACAGGGAGACTGTCACATGTCCTCAAGAACAACAACAACAAAAAAAAGGGGCTAAATAAAAACAAGCGCCACACCAAACATCTGCTATGACATGCAGTGAAGAAAAGGACATTTGAAGACTATGTCGATTACCAGGACGGGGGTGAGGTAGTAGGAGAGGGAGGGCTAGTGCTGAAGTAGGTAGCCATGTCTGTAAAGTATTGCACTGCCTTCAAACACCTTTCTGTTCATGGTGGGACTGACTGATGCTGACTTGGGGCTACATGCACACACACAGATACACGAGCCACAACCCATAAACTGCTGAACCAAATCCATTTTTATTTTTATCAAACTGTTAGCTTTTCACAGAAAATTTTAACAAAATGTATCAATAATAATAACAATGTGAATGCTTACACTTCATCTTCGTAGTCTTTTGGAGGGGCCACAGCGATCACCACATCAATCCAATCCTGGAGGTGAAAACACTTTAAATTTGCATGTGACCGAATCAATAGGAATTATCAACTCAATCAGCCCAACGGAATCTACAACACACACAATCAATCAGGGCTGATAAGGTTTTTACTGAAAATCAATAAAGCACCAAACTCCACTAAGGGGAGCAAAATCTACTTTAATTTATTCTGAATCTGAGGCTTCGTACCCCTCCACTGCTCCAGGCTCGAGTCAGAGAGTTTTGTCCCTCAGTCAGTGTGGCATCAATCAGGATCTTCCCATTCACAGCCATGAGTTCATCCCCAGGTACAACCCCACCTACAAAGATACGCATCAGAAACATTTAACTGCCAAGCAGCATTAAGCAGCAACAATGCTGTAAAAATTCAAAATAAATGTAGGTGTTTTCTAGAGACACAGGTAATAACATTAAGGTTTCTTATCACAAGGCATTTGTTGTAGTATTGAATGGATTTCTTTTTTCAGATATTTAGATTTGTTCAGCAGTTTCTTAAGTACACCTAGATAATACTGATAATTAATGCGGTGCCTGTTGTCACAGCAAAGGTGTATGTTACAGTCAGGAGGTGTATTGATGTATTGACCTTTGAGGTCAGAGATGGTGTCACAGTGCCCCTGATGATGTAGCCTTGCTACAAAACAAAAAGAACAGGACCACCACTCATTCAAACAACCTCAGTTTAGCTCTATATAGAGAGGCAGACATACAGAGATTCCTTGATTACTGAGAAATCACCTCATTTACACTGGAGAAGGCAGCCTAAATGCCTGTCTTTTGCCTATCTTGACAACTCTTCATCCAGATGTGGTGGGTATGTTGCTGCATGTTACGTGGCTTGTAAAAGAATGTAGGCCCAGATAAGAAAAGACCACCAAGTTATGCATTACTGACATATTTTCTGTATTATATTATGTCATATTTTGCTGTATTTTAAAGACAACCCGTTGGAATAAACAGATCTGAAGGCACTGACATCTGTATTTAGTGAGTTCACGTCCACCTTGGCTGAGCACAATATGCCTATGAAGAAAGCCACTGCACTAGCAGCGTAACAAAGCTTAAAAAAAACTGATAGATACCATAACCTGTAAGTATGGGAATTAAAAAACTGACCATGCTTATCAGCGGCGCCACCTTCATACACTGCAGATATCACTAACTTCCCTAAGGGAGAGTCGGCGCCCCCCTCCAGCGCCAGGTCAAGGTTTCCAACCTTAAAAATGATAAACAACAAGCAACTGTATTAGTCAAGTTTTCCAATACCTTACTTTTACTCTCCTCTCAGCAATAAAGACTCTGACTACCTTCTTGATTCTCAGCAGCCTCACATCTCGGTCGGCTATCTGGTCTGAGGAGAACTATGAACAGAGAAAGGATGATGGAGATGGAGAAGCGCAAAATAAATGGTTGCATATGAAGTACTAAAACAATAAATTGAGGAGGCGACATAAAGAAGAGCTTCCCGCTTTTTGAAATGTGTTTAGCCACACACAAACAATACTCACAGTACAGGATGGTGTAAAAACAGATGCCACTTGTAAGGACATTACAGCTTTTTAAGGAAGCAATCTGCCAGTCTCGCAAACAACTGTTAATGATAATGATAATATATTTGATCTATTGGCTAGCTGCCAGAAATTAGTTATCTAGCCATTAACAGTACTAAGTCTAGTTTAGTCTCCTGCTGAAGCCTGTCACTTACTGCTATTATTACGAAATTAGTTTGTTAACCTATCATTTTCTCCCATTTTATAAAGTGTCAGCAGTACTACTTTTACTGCATGTATACAACAGAATTCTTAGAAGGTTTAACCCATTTAGTAATCTTTTGAAACACAGTTTATTTTGGTAGTTGCTGCCACATTGTGATTTGTGGTTCTAAGACCTGTTAGTTGTCCCGATTGTCCACCCATCAATATGTTTGTAAATAAAACTATTAGCAATGTATTTCCATAGGTATTAAATTATCAAATAAGTAGTTCATGGAAGTGATGTCTGTTTGTTTTTTTGTTGTTGCTCAAAACGTTGCTCCAGGTTTATCTACCAGTTTGGTTTTGATTGATAGAATTGTTGCTGAGATATGCCCTTATATCCAGTTTGGGAGTCTCAATGCATATTTTAATAGGCTGTAATGGAAACATTTTAAACCTATCCATTAAATAGAGCATAGCAGAAATTGACTTTTGGACTAAGGAGTCCTTTATTTGTAATTTTAAACTACATATTTACAGCACTTTCTGTATCACTGTGGTGTTAAACTTGGCCATACAATACCATGGTGTAGGGGTCAAAGTCATCCACATATTTCTGAAATCCCTGAAAGAGAATCAACATGCAGTTCATTAAAAATGATCAATATGTCAACAGGAAGTTACTAACTAGCACATCCCTGTAGACACTGCATGGCATGCTGGCCAGATTTCCTTTGACAATCACTTCTATGTTAAACAGATAAAGGGGAACCACAGAGTCATTTATTAAAAAAGCACTTTGGCTTTTAAGGAGTTACACACAGTGACTTTGAAAGCCTCACCTCTTAATTCAGTTATGAAGAGAATAATTCACACTAACATGCACAAACACAGGCAGAAAAAAAAAAAGACACAAATCATTCTCAATACGACAGCTATTTAACTTCATAGGAAGGAAACAAGAACAAGGCTCAGAGAGCAGACATCACATTTATGTGATGTCTATGATGAGTCAGAGAGGCGTTTTCTCCCTACAGAATAAACACACATTAATATCCTGTAAGCTCATTTCCTGTTGTTACACAGTGGCTCAAAGATGGACATAGAAAATGAACTCATTTGTATGTATGTTTTTATTTGCTGGGGCTGGAGAGAGCAGACACCAAACAATCCAAACAGCCATAGTATATAGATATTAAACTAAAGGCACAGGAAAAGGTCAAACAAACTTGCAGACTGCACTAAAATGTGTAGAGGGATATATTTCAACCACTTGGAGCCTTCAGTGAGCCACTACTGGACAGTCATGCCAAACCATTGCCTACCATCACTATTGTAAAGCTAACCCTTCGTGACATGCATTCCTGCATGTTCACAATACTACTGTCTACTCCAAATCAATAAAAGCACATCTAGATCAAAAGTCAGTGATGCACAAAAAGAAAAATAAAGAAGAGCCATCACTGAGGTTTCAGTCAACAGTCAAACCTGAAGCATGAGCATGGAGATAATAAAAAAAAGAAAGAAGAGGAGAAAAGCACTCCAGAGTACAAATGGAGGAGGTGATGCATGGATTACTTGTCTCTTGTTGTTTGATTTAAAAGATGAGTTGTAAGGCACCATCCGTTTCAGCATTTCTGGAGGCTGAAATACAAGAGGAGGTAACCGCTTTTAGTCCACTATGAACATTTTAAAGAGAAAGTTTAGACCAGTGTGAACGACAGTGTGTTACTGCCCCCTCTGGTTCAAAGTCCATGTGACTTCTGACCACACCTAGCCACCTGCGCCTGTAACAACACCCAAAAGTGTCAGCTTACCAACACATTTTTTCGCCCAAACTCCAAAAAATACTGTTTCTTATGAAGAAAACCAAAAAACATTCACATTTGAGAACCTGAAAAACGGCAATATTTGTATTTCTTGCTTGAAAATGAAAAATGATTTATGGATAATTTCAGCATAACATTAGTGAAGTGTGTCCTTGTAGTAGTACAGATTTTAAAATTCATAATCTGCCCAGTTTCATCTCATTTTAATTACAGGGAGATGAACTGTCACCTATACACTCTGAAAACCACAGACTGGGAAACAGCTGGAGAATGTGGAAACTCATCAGGACATGAAATGAAGCAAAGAGTAATTCTTCAGCCGGCTGATGGCATGCTGTGTCAGAAGTCTGAATGCTTTATGACCCTGTTCAGCCACCAATGGTTTTTGCAAGATCATTGCAGTGTAATGTGCTTATTACCAGGCCATCAGAACGTAGAGCAGGTCTGTGTGGATCTGGGCGGTGGGTCTGCGACTGGGGCAGCATGACAGGCTTAGACATGACTGGGGCCATCTGACGCCTCTGGTTGGGGGGACTGGGAGCTAGTTGCTAATGGTAAAAGACGAGGTTTCCAAACAACAGCTGAGTAAAGGTTTGTATTTAAATATATGTTAATTCGCATAAGTCATTTGGAAAGACTAGAAAATTCTAAAGCTCATGATTTAAAAAAAAAAAAAATACACGATCACAAAAGCTGACATGACCTTTTACAGTGAGAGACTCACCAGAGGGCTGCTGGAAGATGAAACACGACTGGCATGGGAGGTATTTCTCATCACCTGAACCACAGTGAAATATAATGAAACTTTCAGCCCCCCGGCACATACAGACCACTAGGAAATATCAGTGCAACACACACCACGATCTACTCTCATTCTCTCAGATATCACAGCATGGCTGAAAGTTCAAAAGCAACTGCTACCAAGCCCACCAGGACAACTGCAGATGCACAAACATGAGCAAACACCAACATTTCAGGAAACATTGTAGGTTCCCTTCATGAATTGCAAAGAAACCATATGCATACAAACAAACATCAGTAGCTTATTGCTCACTTCAGTCAGGTTGATGCAATACACTGCTCCCTCTTCATGCATTAAAAACATCCCAATACATAAAAGACCACATGCACCTAAACCTATGCATTAAAGAAAACAGAATCTTGCTATTGAATTGTAGCAACTATATCTTCCTTAGCAACTCACATGTTTCACACATAAGGATGTCTGACCTTTGGACTAGAGGGGTAGGACACTTCACTAGCATTAGATGAGTAAATCCCTCCTCTGGGGAGATATCTGCCTGCCTCCCACTCACTCCTGGGCTCTGGGGGATGCTGGTGATGATGGTGGTGGTACCCTCTGAGGGTGCCAACTCGTTCTTCAGAACGCTGTGGAGGAGGAGGGGGAGGAGGCGGTGGGGGTGGCAGAGGAGGAGGGGGTGGGGGCGGAGGGGGCCGTGGAGCAGGTTGAGGGGATGATGGAGGTCGCAAGACATGAGAGAGGGGAAGGTTATGGGAGGAAGGTTGAGGCTGGGAAGGGTGGGGCTGTGGCGGAGGCCTGTGCCTCTTATTGGTCAAAGTAGATGGGGTAGAGGGAGGTTTCCTAGCATTAGGTGGAGAAGGGGGCCGGCGGTGTGGTGATGCTTGAGATGGAGGGGGGGGATAAGGGATGGTTGGGTTCAGCTTGGGCGAGGGTGGAGGCAGAGGCAAGGGAGGCGGTGGCTGGCTAGTGCTGGGCTGGGTGGGAGCTAGTCTTTTTAGAGGGCCCCTAAGGCTCTGATCCACTTCATCCAGATTAATGTCGTCCAGATCAGTGGTGGCCAGGTGAAGACCACCAGGAAAACGCTTCACTTTTGGCTCAGAAGCAGGGGAGCGTGGCGGGGAGAGCTTAAAATCAGAACGAAATGTAAAAAATGTCACCTCACATGTTAATTCACCTTTTAAACTATTTCACAATGAGTGCATTTGATTTTGAATTCCCCGTGTACATTTCTACCAGCTGCAGAAACATAATTTATACTTCTAGCTACGAATGGGCTCTCAAAATGTTGAGAGACTGGCTCAATATTTTGTTCATCATATGAATCATGTCATTAATATTCAACTTTTGGCGTAGTCTCCCCTTTTTTGCATGTTATTTGTTACCTCTTTACTCTATTCAAATGAGTGAACCCAGCACTGAGTGTCAAACAGCAGTATAGTTTTTAAGCCCAAATGTGTGTTACAAAAACAAATAATTGACCGAGTATTATGGGGTTGCCACCTTGCCCATTATTGTGGGCCTGCTGTGCCTTTAGAACAACATTCATGTCATTGTACCGGTACCAAAAAATTGCACATAACATTATATGGATGAGCAAACACTTGTTCTGAATGTGGAGGCGTTCTGACAGAGGAGGTCTCGCTCTGTACCTCAGGGGATTCGTTCTCCACACATGAGATCTGCTCCAACCGCGTCTGACACAGACGCTCCACCCAGTGTTGCACCTTTTCTGACTCCTCTTGGTCTTCCCGTTCTGTCTCTGAAACCTAATACAGAGTCAGAGCCAGGCAGCATCACACAACAGGAGTCACACTTGCTCACACGCTGATCCATAAAACGACGGCATAAAGCTGAAATGAGCGCTTGCTCCTCTCCACCACTTCCACATACCTCCTGAACCAGCCGACTGATCTTCAGCTGCTTCTCTCTTTCATACATCTCTTCCTTCTCTTTGGCAAGTTTCAGCTCAAACTCCATCTCCTTCTTGTTTTTCCTCTGCTCCTGCAGTGTGTCTGTGTTGGACACTTTCTTCTTTTTCTTCTTTTTTTCTCCTTTCTGACATGTCACCGTTTAGTCAAAATACAAGGAAGGAAGGGAACACACAAATCTGCCAGGCCAAACCCAAACGCTTCATATGCTTTAAAACTTTAAGACTTTAAAATTGAACTGTAACCAACACTATAAGATGACATCACAAGGACTAGGTAAAAAAAAAAAAGTCACAGCAAACTGAACCCACACAGCTGACCGTACCTTGCGTAATGATGGCAGTTTCCCCTCATATCGATAAAACCAGCCAAATGCTAAAGATAGAAAACGAGCACAGGTCAAGCTTACAAGGATGATTTCAGCTTAAACAGTGACATCAAACTCCATGCAGCCCATCCTTTTAAAAATTAACACAACAAGAGCCAAACAAAGCACTCAAAGAGAGAAAGGAATCCCTTCACATACTCCAAATACCAGACGAAGATGCAAACACACCTTAAGTGATACAAAAAGGTGCTGGAATTAACTTTCAGCAGCTTCTACCAGTAAAACACAAAAAAATAACTGGCATAATAATAGGAACAGATGACTCCCATTGGGAAACTGTGATTGCCAAAGGAAATCCAGCCCTTGTCTTTGTGCATGCTGCTTTGCACAGACATCCACCTACAACAGCTGTCACAATGACAGATGAGGTTCCAGACTCACTTCTCTGTCCTGGTCATCATCCTCATCTTCCTCTGCGAAAGAGCTGGCTTCATTAGCTTAGAGAAGAGGCCATAAAAAGCAGCACAGCACACAGCAGATGGAGAGCATGCAGAGAAAAGGGGAAACGGAGGTGAAACAGGGGAACCTTTGCGGTTTCAGTAGACAAGCTAAGTTCAGAAGTAAACACAGGATTCATGCGTTTTAAAAGGAAGGCACCGTCACGTGTCCTTACGAGAACTTTTGGCCTTTGGAGTTGGAGTGTTTTTTATCTCAGGTGGGGCTGGTGATGGGGTCTTTGGACTGGATTTAGGGCTCTTGGGTCTGTCTGTTCCATAGTCTTCCTCCCACTCTCTGTTGTGTTTCTTCTCCATAGCCTCAATCCTACCGATGTGTATGATATTTTATACATGTTCAAACAATATTTGCTTGGAAATTCATGACCATCAAAGTAATAATGAGCTGTGTACCTTTCCATTTCCTTCTTATAACGCTCCTCTTCCTCTGCAGCTTTCTGAGAGATCTCCACCTTTCGTCTGGTAAAACACACCATTAATACGCTTTAATGTCTGTCCAGACAACATATTAGTGTGCTGGGTTATAAATATACAAAATACACTGACCAGCCAGAACATTAAAATCAACCCTGAGTGAAAGAACTATGGATGTTACTTTGGCACGTATTACCCACCTAAATAATTCCGCTGCTTATGCAACCCGCTGGCCTGCAAACTCCCCAGATAGCAATTAATCATGCCTCTGTGGGATAGGCCATAACATGCCACGGACCCCCACCCACAGGATCGATCCAGGATCCTCTACCTGCGTCAAAATGATGCCCCTGCGGGTCCTGTCTCTGTGCTTTGATTGTCAGAGCTGTACAGGTGGTCATAGAGGGGACAGGTGATTTTAATGCTTTGGCTGTTTAGTGTCTTTAATATAACTTATGCCTGCCTTTGAGTGTCAGCCCTGCAACCTGTGATATGCAGTCATATTATTCATCCCCAGATACTGTTGGCATCAAAGCACTGAGCATATCGAGTGTGTCCTCTGAATTTACAAGCAGCAAGAGAAATTTGTAAATCCTTTAATAAGGTGAACAAAAATCGAACTGATGTATTTACAGTACAAGCCGACTGACAGATATTTCTGGCGATTGGATCCAGAGGAGACCGGTTTCTGGAAAATATCAAGGGAACATCAGTCAACACCTTTGGCATTAGATGATGACATTCAGCCTCTTGTTGTCCACATATTGATATTCCCAAACTGAATACTGACCCAGTTATTGGTTTACTTTGTACACCAGAGTCCAAATTAGGCTTTTATGCATCTGACAGTAGTGATGAACTACTGAATGAATGAGTGATTTTTTTTTTCTGTTGATACAATAAAAAGTAGCAGCATTTTATATTTGAAAAAGCCTTCTTGATGTCTGTTATCTGCATAATATTTGCCTGAGGTTTCCATATTTTTGCATAAATTGTTTCAGCTGATTACAGTACGGCTCATAGTCTTTGGTTGGGTTAAGCTCTTAATTTCAGTGTGACCATGCCTTAACATTATGAAATTTAATGAAGGGTAATTTGATAATAATTTATTGGCCATGTTTTATTAAACAGTCCATGATGTACACATACAGCTGGAGCTGCAGGAGCAAAGCCAAGGGGCCATGCCACATAACCAATAGTGAAGCCTTTCAAACGGCTAAATTTCCACCCAGTATCTGCCAAACATTTTATCAGAACAATTTTTCTGTGGATGTTGTTTGCACATCTTTTGATTAAATGATGGTAATGTACCAAGGCAAAAGTCACCCCTGTGTAACTGAATTATAAGAGTTAGTGACCAAAAAAAAAGTGACTTTTCCTATTTTGAGTGATTTGCCACACAGAAAAAAACACTAGTGGGGCATCGGTTTTTGTTCTACTCCGATAAAAAGCGTCTTGCTCTGTCCCTGTTCAACAGACACAAACTAACATCCATATTCGTTTGGAGGCATTTTTATATCTTTCTAAAGAATATTAAACAGATTTGGGTTCACAACAACAAACATTAACATTTCATATTATAAATGACCCATTGTTAGTGTAACACAATGTGTTAGTGGCATTTACATTACATTACATTAATTTTCAGTTATGTTGGCATTAACTGAAAAAAGTTTGATCCAAAGCTTAAGTGGCATCTACTTGAACTGAGTCAGATCAAAGTTGTACCTGTGAAGTTCAAGCGACAGCAGTCTTGCTAACTAGCGTGAAGTCAGCATCTTGCATTACAATGCAAACTCTACAACTCCCACTACACATTGAAGAAGCTCTGTCTCATGTCAAGACAAGGTTAATTAGAAGTTTGGTGCTGTTCACTCACTGTCTCTCCTTCTCCTGCTGCTCTTTAATGATTTTGTTGGTCTCCAGTGCCACCCTCTTCTGGTGCATCAGCTCCTTCCTATCCAGCTCTCTGCGGGCCTCCAGTGCCAGACGCTCCTCATCTGTCATAAACAGCTCACTGCCCTGAGAGAGTGAGAGACACAGACAATAATGACGGAAAGACATACAGCAGGGGGTCCTCAAACGTTGGCTCTGGAGACTGCCAGGCAAGTCCAAACCAGTTTCTCCGACCAGGAACAGAGAGGAGATGTCAGTTTTTGACACCTGACATCATTGAAGCACCATTCACGGCCTCAGAATCACTGAACATGTAAGCAATTTCTGTACCGTGGATATAATTACAACATCCTGTGTGGTTCTTATAGGTGCTTTTCTTTTGCATTTGTTTTGGATTTAGCACAAAGTTTTCATTGAAATTTATGAGCGTAAATGTTTGAGTGAAAAGCCGAAACTAATTTGGTCTTCCCTTTATTTTAATGGCAGAATGCACTGGAACTAGTATCATTTACACATAGTTGTGCAAAACCTGGTGACCTATGTCATCCCTGCATCATGTGACCGCAGTCTAAAGAGCTTCTTGTGATTTCAGGAATGCCTGGCTTGTTTATTTCTTCAAGAAAAAATGTTTGACGGTATTGAGGTCAGGTGACTGTGAAAGCCAATGGCAGTCCACATTCCTCGTCTTCACTGGTCTCTGGTTATTCAAAACTTATGCTAAATAGACTGGTACTCATGTAGCACTCTCTATAACTCTAATGGATGCAATCTGGGGTTTAATACTTACAGAGAATCTTGCTAGACATATAGACTAGAGGAGCTGGGGATCAAACCACTGACCTTCCAGTTAGTACACAACCCTCTCTATCTCCTGAGCCACATCCACAAAGTGTGATACCTTTTCCACAAAGCCAAAAGATAGAGCATGTCTTTTAAGGATGGAGCTCCTTCTCTTTGACCAAAGTCTAGCTGATTGAAGCAGGCATTGAACTCGAGAGTATTCATACACACGTCTGTTATTGCCATGAGTCTCTACCTTGGATTAATCAGTAAATAGTACCCTTTTTTCTCCTATCTCAGTCCTGATGGTTTTGCCCTTGTTTCCTCTGCTGAGAAATGGTACAGAGACCACCAAACATCCCTTAAGACCACAACCATCTTCTTGTGACCTTGGCGTATTGATTTTCTGCTGGTGTGTTCACTTTTGGTGTCCCTGTTCGTGCTTTGAATGTAACTGATAGTCTCTAGAAAGTGTTTAACAGTGCAATGCACAGTCTACTTAGAAACCTTCAGTCTGCTGACAAAGCCTCTCTATCCTCATAATAATAATTTCACACAGACCTGATGGCATCTTTTCAGCTGTCACAAAGCTACTTAATAAACAATGTTGTGCTGGTACAGCCACATTAAAACAGGTGAAAATGGCTGCAAGTTGATTGAAATGATCATAAGCTATAAACATTACTTCAGCAGAACAAATATGACTGTTTCAAGTTCACAGTAGTCTGGGATTTCCCACTGTTGGAACAAAAACCTATAAAATTCATTCTAGAGATATATTGTATATTGTAGAGACACACTGCATTCTGCAAATATTCCGAATGATTTATTGCCGCATGGTTCTTCTATTATGCAGAAAAATAACACCTATATGAAAAGCTAGAGAGAAAATTAAAGTGTCCCTGGTACCTGACGGAGTCCTTGGTTTCAATGAGCCGAAGGGGCTTTACTGCACATGCCCAAACAAAGACGTACTCACAGATAAATACATTAGACAGGCACCAATAAATAAGATGGAAATACTTGTCTCTGTTACACCGGCCTCATCACTGAGTCTCAGAGCAAACAACCTGCTGCGTAACTTGACTGATGATAAATGTTGCTCCTGCAGACAGCCGGGCAGAGGCACAGGCTGGGTAATGTGATGTCTCCAAAACAAATGGACAGATTAATCTGAGTAATGCAGGAATGCAGGAGAAAGGAAGCAGGAGGCAGAGGTTTCTGTCTCTGCGTCCATGACAGATGGCCCCTTAAGTGTTTTACTTTCCGAGAGGAATACATTTTCTCAGAAGTCGTTTCATAAGTAATTAAAGTGAGTTTATCTGAAAGGTTTCTCTTCATCTGCACTTTAGTCTTTAAGGTTATGCAAAATAAAAGTTAAAGTTTTAGCCATTTAACTGTATTATATCCATATTAAATATCAGAGAAACGTGGTAACATCTTTAAATTCAAACAACACATGTAACGCATGTAAGAAAACATGACAAAACATGCGTGAATCCATCAGGGATTACCAAAGTTAAACTCTTGTTAAAGCTGTTTCATTATATATGGGTTCAATGAGACAAGCTATAATAAAAGCATAATACTAAATCTTATGTAACTATTAATTATATATACACTATTAATTATATATACACTCACCGGACACACTTAGGTACACTTGTGTGTTCAGAGATGGTCTCCTGAGTGGTTATTTGAGTTACTGGTGCCTTCCGATCAGCTTGAAGCTTCTCAAATTCTCCTCTGACATCTGGCATCAACAAAGCATTTTCAGCCAGAGAACTGAGGGATATTTTCTCTTTTTTGGACCATCCTCTTTAAACCTTAGAGATGGTTTTGTGGGAAAATCCCAGTAGATTTCTAAAATCCAAGCAGTTTCAGAAAACAACAGCTCGTCCGGCACCAACAACCATGCCACGTTCAGAAATCACCTTTCTTCCCCTTTCTGATGCTCAGTTTGGACTCCAGTAGGTCATCATGACCATGTCTACTTGCCTAAATGCATTGAGTTGCTGACATGTGATTGGCCTATTAGATATTTGTGAGCAGGTGTACCTAACAAAGTGGACGGTGAGTGTAAATTGGCATACAGTTCTATGGGAAACAATGCAGTTAAGAGTGTACTTACAGCTCCTGTTAGAACTGTAATAGTGAGACTTCTGCTGCTCTTCAGGACCTTCACAGCCTGGAAATGTCAAAACAGAGGACATTAAATTACACTCGTAAGGTTCAGATTCATGAAATAAAAAAAAATTAACCACATCAACAGTTTATTTAGTCTGTAGGAAGTCTTGTGTGTTTTATGTGCATTTATCAGGGTGTAAATAATCCCCCGTATCCAGTCAAATATAGGTACATGTTGCAAGATTTGTTTTGGCCATTAGCCACAGGAAGGATTTTTGCTGGTTAAAGTGAGAGGGGGATAAATTTGGCTGTGGTTATGCAGCTCAGTGAGTTAAGCTGAGAACAAACGCAAGCAGTGATAGAAGGCTTAACTTTTCCGTGCATCAGAGGCATAGTGTTTTAAAACAAAGATAAAGTTAAAAAAAAACAACCTTTAAATTATTAAATTAAGCAAAACATACCTCCCTGTGGTCCATGTTGGTGAAATCCACCCCATTCACCTCCACAATCTGGTCTCCAACCTACATGTTTATATGAGACACATATTCACTGGCGGTAGGTTTACGAGTGTTAACATTTCATGAAAGTGGTCTTTAAGAAAAATCACCTCAAGTCCAACTTCTGCAGAAAGGGAGCCTGGCTTGATATTACTGATGTATATACCAGGTTTCTGGGTTGGACCACTGGATATGCTGATGCCCATACCCTTGGTACCCACAAGACTGAGGAAAACTTTCTTCTCCTTGATCTCCTTTCCTCCAATGGATGCCAAGCCTGCCACGCTGCTTTTTTTCTCCTTGGAGAATACAAAAAGAGTTTTTTTTAGCCGGCTCCTAAACAAATGCCATTAAGAAAAAAAGAATTATATCTCTCACCCCTGATTCAGACACAAACTGGTCAACAAACTGCCACTTGAGGGGTTCATCTGATGAGCTAGAGAAATGAGAAAAAGCAGTGAGAATTCAGCTCTGTGCGGCAAAACCATTCCAGAGCATGACACCGTTTTTTTACAACCGTAATATATAAATGAATTATTTTCTCACCCTTTCACTGGGATCATACCCACATCTGCACAGAAGGAAAAATAAAATAAAACAAGTTAGTTAGCAGATCACGGTGCTTTTGTTGTAAAATACGTTTTTGGCTCACGTACGTCGAACTTTGAGTGACACGGTATTCTTTGTCTTGATGAGACTGATGACCTCCTCGTGGATACAGGAGGAAATTGAGTATCCATTGATTCGCACAATCTCATCACCGACCTATAAATCAATACAGGAAAGTATAATATAGTTGAGACATTAAAGGTCATTATGTAATTTTAAGTGAATTGCAGTCAAATTGTTAATTTATGAGGTAAGACTGGTTTTAAAGTTACATACTTGAGATAAAAATGAGTAAACTGCAATTTGAATACTTTTTAAAAACAGTGGACTTGGGATGAGCACTGGGAGTACACTAGCTTGTGTTCACTAGCAACACTAGCACATATTCAATGACATTATGTGCCGCAGTATAACACTATAGAGGTGGAATGGACAGTACAGTGAGGTGGAATAAAGTGCTGTGAGGGTGCAGGGTTGAAATAAACTGTTGCTCTCTGCACTGTCACACATCTGTGACAATGCAGAGAGTTACTGCATGAGGTATGAATGATTTCCTGTATGTGTCCTTGGGCAGCAGAACTGAATCAGCCTGCCTCTCCAGTAAGTGGTGCAGAGGGCGGTCGAGATTATCCAAGATGGATAAGAGTTTAACTTCATTACGGTTATTACATTAAATCTTACCACTTTGAAGCCGAGGAGCAGTTTGCTTGTTTAGTGATGCAGTCTTGGTGTTACTCTTTTATTGACACTTTCAGTTTGTGTTCAACTAGAACTAGTAATATCAAATCTACTGCTGCTATAATGACAAATAATTATTCCACACATGGATAGATTTATACATAGTGCTGTAACTCAGGTATGTATAAACTGATTAAAATTATTTAAAAAACTGTAGTAACAAAAAAAAACCATAAATAATAATTATAATACCTGCAGGCCGACATTATCAGCCTGTCCGTCTTTAATAATCTGGGATATATAAAGGCCGCAGCCAAACTCCAGCCCTCCTCGGACACTTAGACCTAGGCCATCCCGATTTGTCCGATCCAAACGCACCTCTTTCAGCTTCCTGCACACATCAGGTGAGAAAGGAAAATATAAAGCAAGACCCATGAGCTGCAGAAAGCTAATATAAGGTCAATATAAAAAGAAGACAGTAAATAACCATGTTGTACTAACCTTGACCTCTTGGGGGTGAGCGAGTCATACTCCACCTGGTGTTTGAGAGGGATGAGAGGTCGGATGGCGTCAAACAAGGGGAGGCGCTTTGGCTCATTGATTACCAGCTTTAAGTCTCCCACCAGCACTGGCAAATCCATCGACCTGGAAAGTGAGAGGAGGATAATTACTGGCTTTACAACAGTTTACCTCGTCTGCTAATTTAGGCCAACACAAACAGTGAAAGCTCCCCTCGAACATCAAACAAAATTAAGGAACTCCGTAAAACCGGTTCTCAACAAGCTTGAGATGCTGTGTAAAATGCAGATAATTATTTCAACTCATGTTTAATTGTTTCAGAGTGCTAGTCCTTAGTCTTGTTTTCTGCTTCATAATGCACCAAATCTTTTCAAGGTGTGGCATGTCTGGACTGCAGTTGGGTCAGTTTAGCAACCAGACTCTTTTACTAATCCATGCAGAATTTGGCTCGACATTGTCATGATAAATAAGAAAAGCCTTTCCCTGAAAACTTGTGATCAGGAGATGAAAATCTCACTTCTATCTGAATCTACAAACCAGATTCTTTTTTAAATGTTTATACTTCACCTTCTGCACCAACTGACACAACTTATCAGAGTTAGCACAGCAATCTCGAGAGAGAGAGAGAGAGAGAGAGAGGGATTTTTTTCCATAACAAAATACTTCAAAAACATGCAAATGTTCCACTGAATATTTTGTTTTTTATTTTAAGGTAAAGGGCAACTGGAACAACAATTAAAGCAGCAAATGCTATGGCATAAAATCCTTCCATGTCACCTCCTTTTTGAATAATTAATATGTGCCATTTTAGCTCCATTTGGAGGTTGAACATATAAAGAGCTTTTGTTCATAACTGGCCAGGCTTGTCAGAGCTCAATGGAAACCGATCAGAGGCTTAACCAATAGGGTCACAGGACTCTGCCTCTGTACAAAGATTAATTGAAACCTAGACCTCTCTCTCCCCCCTCTCATGCCCTCTAGGACCAGGTTTTTATCAAAAACCATGACAGAGAGGAGAGTTTAAACTGGAGGTCTCTGTGGATTAAACCTGACAGGGACAAGATTAATGGCTCCGGCATTAATCATGAAAATGTTAAAAGTTAGAGAGAGTTAAAGGAGCATTGTATTTAAATATGTACAAATGCAACAAACGGTGGTCACCACATTTGCTTCATTTTAACCCTTTTTGTCCCTACCTGTGCAATGTTATTTAAGGACATAATCTAGTCAATAATCATCAATTTTTTTTTGTCATAAAGTGCGCAAAATCAGTGAGGAAATGCAATACCGACTATGTAGCCATGCTGAGCAGTGACAGATGGTACTCACTGGTGATACATGCGAAGGACGTCATACAGGTAATCCTTTTCTGCTTCATTTTCAATCAGCAACTCCACCTGCAAAAAAACACAAGCATCTGGTACCATCTTTTTTCATTAAGCCCACTGACACTCACCATACCTCTCCCCTGTGGTCCTGTTGGCAACAGGGGGTGAGCCACCTGTGTGTTTGTATGTCCAAGTCATACAAACCTGGTGACGGCTCAGCTGCAGCAAGATAGTTTTGAGAAATCGCTTGGGCCAGTCGCTGATATAACACATTTCACTCCTTTTCCAGTCCTAAAATAAGCTGGGGGCTTCACTTTTTAAGACATTAAAGGTTCAGCTAAATCTAGGGATGATGAGGGTCCTTGGACTAAATGTGTAAAGGGCTGCCCGTGTCTAACCGTCAAACCACTGGGAGAAAATAATGGCAGCAGGGATGAGGAGAGGCTGCAGTAGGAAGGTCAGGAGTGTCACCTTACATCTCAAACAGAGATGAACATTCACACGCACACACACCTCATGTTGAACAATCAGAGCTCAAATTAAAGAATAGGTATCATAGAGCACACACACTCAGAGGGCTATTTCTGCAGGGGTTAAAGTTAAGGTACGTCCACTGAGCCATGCAGGGTGTGTGAACAGAGTGTTTATGACAATCATAAATTTCTATTGCTCTTGCAGACTTTGACACCATAAACCAATAAGGTATAAGATAATCTGTTAGTAAGATACAAAATGAGCTTCTCTATCACAGTGTAGTACCTACAGAATTAAAAAAAAAATGCAAATAAAAGCACTATAGTAACAAATGTAACATCAGGCCATAAAACTGACACACATGCTCAACCAAACAAACAAACCGAAGTTCAGTGACTATGATCGTGTCGCCAACAGAAACAAAGCTCAATTGTGCCTCATTCTCCCCTCAGCCTCTAATTAAACCCGTAAATTGTCCCATCACTTCCGCGTAGCTGCACGTATCTGACACATTATCTAATGCTAAACTGCCCTTTGTGGAGAGCTTACAGTATGGGATCCTGCTTGCCTGCCTGCAGCACAGATGGCTGTGAGGTGATCCCTACATGCTCTGGGGCTGAAAAAAGCCTTGAACATATCATGTTCTCTTCCTCTGTTATCTTTTGCTCATTGTGACTTTTTGGGAAGTAATGCTTCAATCTTCCAACACCACCAACACAGCATAATATAATTTCAGTATAATACATTGCATACAATCGATTCTAATAGCATTTTGTGCTGTTTGCTGTTGACTATAGTGACCTCTGCTGTGTAACTTTTACCTGAGTAAGAACAAGATGCCAAGCTTTAAAGTAAAATATGGAAAAATGTGTCATCAAACAGAACAGTATTAACAAAAACCCCTGACACTCACTTTACCTAAGCAATAGATGAGAAGCAGATGTTTCGGTTCAATTAAAAACCCATTAATTTACAGCAACTAACAAAAAAAAAAAAACAAAAACTGATGATGACCTACTTTAAACCCTGAATCTACTTCTACAATATTTCTTAATGATATGTTTGAGTTACTATTTAAATAGCATCGTTTTGAAAACATGTTTTTTGCTGTTGCTTCTGTTTCCTGGGTCTGTTGGGCAGGCCTGTCTACGCAACATCTCACCGGCAGACAGACACCTGAGCCAGCCAGCGAAGAGAGAACCAGGTAGAAAAAGGAGCTTCATTTAACATCTATTTAATTCATATAAGAATAGCAGAAATTTTTCTTTTACTATTAATATTGTTATTATTATCATACCTTGTGTCTAAATTCTCGAGCAACTTTCCGCTCCATTGTTGAGAGACACCAGAAAACGGTCCGACGTGAGATCCCGGTGCTGGCGGCCGGGGGTCAATACGTCAAGATAGTCGAAGTGCAATCAGAGCTTCCGGTTATGATTTTTATAGTAATATGTATATTAGTCAGAATTAAAGGGACCTTTGTCTTGAATATGGACATTTTTAACATTCAAAAACATCTTAGCCACAAAAATGTAATTGTTTCGTTCCTTATTTCCAAATCAAACTTTAAATTTAGACCTTTATTTTGAAAGGTTGACAGTTTAGCTTGTGCTTCTTAGAACGCTTGACCAAACTGTTGACAATTGGAATAAATAAATACACAAATACATGAATAAAATACATAATACATGTCATTATAAATTATGTTTTCGTTATTTTATAGAATGACACGCCGTCTGTCGCTGCTGCCGCTAGGTGGCAAAATACCACCTGACCGCCTGTGTCTGAGTTTCCTACGAAGAAGAAAAAGGGGCGGAAACTTCCTGATTTCAAAAGAACAACACCGCGGTGCTCACTGACTGTTTAAAGCGGCGACGGGTGAGTAAAATTAAGACGCATTTAAGCGGAAAAAAAAAGGGTGAACGTACGACAGCTGTGTTGTTGCATTTTATATGATGTAATTTTTTTATGTTCCATGATTTTACCACCATGGAACGTAAAAAATTCTTTATAGCGACTTGTTTTACTACGACCTGCATTTTTTCACAGTTTATTTTTTATATGAAGTACAAGTTCAGTATGCCCGACCGAATCTCATTGATGTGACCGCTTAATATGGAATTAAAGTGTTACAATTGTGCCCCTACACTGAATAGCGGACTGCTTTCAGACGTCCCGCTCCCCCTGCCGCCCAGTCTGTGTCAACAGAGATACAGGACTCCTCTTAACGCCGTATAACCTTCACGACTATTGTCAAACGCCACCCTAAAGGTTGTTTTAGTTGGTGTTTTCACCGAATTTATCATAATGGTTGGAAATAGTGTAAAGGGTGATTATTGTTGCTTTTGTCCGAATTCCTAACACAAGAGGTATAATTTTTTCTTGCAGTGAATATTACACTGTCTAGTTTTATAAATTCTGCTGCTTCTGTTTGGTCTCTAGTTACTTAATTGGACTCTTAATGTATGTATGTAAATATTAAGACTTCAACAACAAACCCTATAAATCATTTAAGCATCTATATATCATTTTCCTTTTTGCTTTCAGTGTTTCCAGTAGGATGGGCTCTCCCCCAAAGAAACATGCAACACCGCACAGGTAAAGAACATGCACACTGTATTAACGCACTGGATACTGGACTTTTGTGCAAGAGAAAAAAAAAAGTACTGCCATAGCACAGAGTGAAACAAAGTAATGCTTTTATGTCTAATCTCCCTGAATGATACTTGGATTAATTGTGTCAGTCTGGTTCCCCCACTGTTACAGACTTATCCCACATGGATTAAGTCTTACTACTGAAATAGGTTTAAATTCCTAAGTAATCATTTATGCTGTGTGCAGGTATTGTCATCTTCAAAATGCTCCATGTAGCTTTTTTTTTTTTCTTCTTCTTCTAACAGGATTAACATTCGTACCCCGGGTCAAGAGCCCGACTCCCCACTCCCCCCAATCCATGAGCGTCTCGCGCATCTGCGCCCATCCAGAGAGCTTCTGGAGTTCTACAGACAGAAGATCGCCCAGTTTGATAGCGAACACTTGGAGCTACTGCAGATGCTGGAAAAGTATAAAAGCCTCACTGAAGACCAGGTGAGAGATGGGAGTCGATGAAAGTGGCTTTGATTTTCAGCTGTGCCAAAGGATCTTTGCCAGTATTAAGTCATCTTGTCTCTCTCGATGATGCCCTCAAAGCATAAGCTACAGTGGGAAACACGACAGCGCGAAGGAGAGATTGCAGAGCTTCAAAGTGCTCTGAGTGACATGCAAGTCTACCTTTTCCAAGAAAGAGAGCAGTCTCTGCGGCTTTATGCGGAAAACGACAGACTGAAGATCAGGTAGGTGCAGTTCAACCTTAAGTACAACATTTAATGTTGCAGATATGATGAGTCACAGTGCCTGCAGGGAACACTTTTGTATAAAAGTTAATACTAATGGGTTACCATCTGGCGTACTGCAGCTGAACATGCATAGTGTTTCTACATATCTCTAATCATTGAAAGGCAGTGGAGAGCATGGACGCATATGGACCAAAAATAATATCACAATATTTTTTAGCTGAATGGCGATATACGATATATTTTTACTTCGCAAAAGGTAAACAAAAAGGCACTACTGAGTCACACGTGCACTTTTTTTTTAACATTCAGCTGTAGATGTACATGAGAAATTGCTCAAAAATAAACTCTTGGCATTTTTACATAATAATGCTTCTCAAATAAATTAATGTTTTTTTTCCTCCATAACAAAACACAACTGTGCTATTAAAATGTAAACAGAAAAGATACTGAGCAAAAACAGCAAAAGGCTGGCTTATTCTTAAAAAAAAACAGTGTGCAGTGAAGTAGACTTCACCAAAGAGCTTCCTCATGTGTGTACTCCTGTACAGCCAGTACTCTGTGCAAATAACAAAACATGTAAACAGACTGAATGAACAAAATTCCATC
>JAVDPK010002262.1:934728-954762 GCA_034780415.1 Cichlasoma orientale | reverse complement strand
CCCGCCCCCCCCACCAATCAAGTACTACCAAACTGTACCTAAGAAAGTGACCTTACAGAGTGTATGTTTGACTTTCTTAGATTACCTTATTTTCTATTAATTCTTGTTTTGTAGTGCTACAGGTTTCTATTCACTGCTGTGGCCTACTAGCATCAGACAAAAATAGGTAGCTTTGAAAGCAACACAAAGTACATCAGTGAATACAGTAAACATAGAAAATGCTACCTAATGATACCCAATCATAGGAGGATAACTGCAGTCATTTATCTTGAGTATGTCGTTTATTTCCCGTTTCCTCCGTAAGGTATTTGTTTTTGCATTTGATTCCTGTTTAGTTAAAGTAACAGTAAAACTGTTTGTTTTCCTTCCCTAATATTAGTTTGTTAATTTTGTTCTGGTGCGTGTCTAAATTGATCTAATCAGCACATATTTTAAGCTCCTCTTCTTTTCTGGTCTGTTTGGGTTTGTAGAATTAATTTGAGCAGTTTATGATCTCATTTTATCATCTGTTGCTTCTTAAGGTTCCAGAACTATATGAACTATCCAGAGTAATTTGACCTTTTGTCATTTTTATTTTAAAGACAAAATAAAGCCAATTTTTTTCTCAAACTACTTTGTGTCCCTGTGCCTAACCAGCTCAGTCCATGACAGGCGGGAAGGTTTTGTTTACAAGGCTTAGTGTTCAAATACCTCAGCTTACACTCTTCTTGCAATGTAACTACTCATGCAAAATGTTATCACTTCACATAGCTGCCTACCCCACAATGATTAACATTTTTTTTTAAAATGCATTGTCAGCCTCCTCCCCTTGACTACAATCACCAACACATTCCACAGCAATCAGTAACCTTAAGGGGTTAACCACAAACGAAAAACAAAGGACAACACAAAAGCACATCAGAAAAGCATAATTTAAATGATTTTTACCTCAGGCTTCACACATTGGCATCACAGTGAGATGCTAACACAGACTGAGCCTACTGCTCTGACTCGCTCTCTCTCTCCCTCCACCCCCTCACTACTTTCTGTCGTCATCTCAGCCCACAGAAGAACAAGGCACAGCTGGACACGGAACAATGTGTGAAGTGTGAGGGGCACTTGACCAAGCTGGGTCTATCTTTGGCTGTGACCACCAGCCACCTTCTTTCTGTCGTGCGGGTGGTGCCTTATTTGTTCAGCGCAGTGAAATGTGGTTTTGTTGACCACACAATGAATGAGACAGAAACAGATGCCTCTTATCAAAATAGAAAATGTATCACACCTACAGAGAAACGTATTCTGGACTTTAAAATATTTGAGTGAATACATTTAAAAAAAAAAAAAAATAAACACAACAAACCAAATGTCTTCACCACAATCATCTTAGAATACAAATCCTTGTGTGACTCAGCAGGCTCTTGGCTCAGGAGCTGTGGTGATGCAGAAATCATATTTGAGCCATAAGTAAGTTACCATATCCCAGTCATAAATGTCTGTCTGCTGTGTCATCTCCTCTGCTGCAAATGTGCTGGACTCGCAGTGTTTCTCAGCCTAAAAGTGCTGCTCAGGCTCTGTTGGCTTTTTCTCTGTTTCACAGGATTTTTGCTGGATGTCTTATGGGTGGATGCTTCTGGAGGAGGGACATGAACTGGCTTCCAGGGGACTGGATTGATAAAGCTGGGCGATGGGTAGGATTTGTCATAGGGACCTTGAGGAAAAACAAACCAGTTTAGAGACACATAAATATCTGATAGTCTAATTAAACTAATAAGCTACAGAGTTACTGCAGCAAAACACATCCAAAAATTAAGATATAGTTAATAACTCCCAAGATTATTCAAACAAACATACTTGATGGACAGCTGGGTTTTTTGGGACTAGCTCTGCTTTTTTCATTCGTCTTTGCCAGCCATTCCTTAAACTTCTCTTCAGCTCTCCTGCGGCGCTCCATCTCCTCCTCCTCCTTCAGGGCGGCTTCCTCCTGTCAAAAAAAAAAAAAAAATCCCTTAGAAACTTTTTATCAATAAAAAAAAAAAAAAAAAAAAAAAAAAACAGCTGAACAACGGCCTGATTACTTTTTCTCTCTTTTCTTTCTGTGTCTTTTCTCGGTTCTTTTTGTGCAGCCAGTCTTTGTACTTTTGTTGAGCTTTCTGTTCAGTCTCCCTCCGTCTCTCCTGCTGCCTCTGCATCTCCTCCTCCTCCTCTCTTTGTTTAAGAAGTTGCTCGTGTCTCTCCTAGAATTGCAACAAGAAAAGATTAGTGTAGCAGATAAAAAGATTAACGCATAGTGATTTTACTGAAGCGGTTGTTTACCTGTTCTCTTTTAAGTTTAATCCATTCTTGGATCTTTTCTTCCTTGATGATCTTTTTATGTTCCCGCTCTCTGTCTTGTTTTTCTTTTTTTTCTTTCAGTAAGCATTCCTAATATATGGGATATAAAAAGCTTTTAGTGAATCAGATGTGGTGAAATGCTTTAGAAATACTGAAACAAATTAAAGTCAGAAAAGTAAACACTGGTTTTATATTACAGGAGTTAAAATCAGGACTAATGGCTGCTTGCCTCTTCTGCTTTCTTTTCCTGTTTAAGACGCTCCTCTTTAGCTTTACTGACCAACCACGTTTCCCATGCACTGAGAGCAGGTGAAGGTGCAGGATGCTCTGAAGCTGCTTTTGGTAGCTCGCATCTATAAAATAAGAACAAATACAGTCAGATACAGATATAGTCATGCCACATACAAGCCAGATCTCCATCTAAAGCTTTACAGCAGCACCTGATTGGTGAAATACTGAGCCTGGAGTCATCTGTTTGTCCGGGTGAAGTCTGCTGAGCTGGGATGTATCTCTGGTCTTCTTCGTCACTGTCAAAGCTGTCATGATAGATTGGAGAAAGCAGAGAAAAGGTGTCTTCGTCGTCGGGTAGGATGCCGTCGCTCAAGCCCTTTGATGACTGGAAGTCTTTGAGAGGGGTCGAGCTGAAGCAGTTGGGTATCCTCTCTCCAGACATTACTATCCAGCGTGTCTGCAACGGACAACACAAAAGCGAACAGAGTACGCCACGTGTTTTCTTTACCTGCGTGAGTCTGTAAACTGATGTCAAAGAAATGGACAATGAGAGACATTAATCCAAGGCCAAATACGGACATCGTCATCTGCAAATGTGTTTAGCAACATGCTAACGTTAGCACAGCTGCTTAGCGCACTTTTACGACAACATAAGCGTGTTGTTTAACTTGCTGCATTAACAGTGCTAATTAGCTTACCTGGGGAAAAAAAGAACTGCAAATAGGAGCTTACTGTGTTTAACGTTACACTTTAAACATTCTCTCTCCTGGGAAGCTGGCCTCCTCCTCCAGCGCTGAGTGTGCAGCAGCTAGACGTGATTTACAAACTTTTTCCCATGATACACCACGCCCCCACGCTCAGCTGGACGCCGTGTCCGTAACCATGGCGACACCACCAACATTTATAAACCATTCATGAACTGAACACAGCTGTAGAAGAGAAATCACTGATTTAAAATTTTTCTAGGCTATAATGCAAAATTAGCTGCATCTTCATGAAAGAAATGAATAAGAGTATTTAAAAATGATAGAGCGTCAGTAATTTTAGCAGGTTCATTAGAATGACTAATTTTATCTTATTTCGATTATAGATGTTTTTACCCCATGGAACATTCCTAAAAATGGGAAAGACATAAGAGAAATCAGATATATTGAAGAAATGTTCTTGCATGGTTTTCTAGAAGCATTTTTGTAGGTATTTATCATTAAATTTTGTCAGCATATCAAGACAATGCAGTTTTTTTTTTAAAGGCTACTAAGGCCTGAGACTCTGTACTTTACAGGTAATCGGTTCCAATGTTTAGTGTTTGACTGGACAGCAAGTTTACCTCCTACAGTGATAAAATGTCACCTGTCTCACAGCTCTTAGTTGAAGTTAACCGGCACATGCACTCTGTCTCACTCTCACTTAACATTTTCACTCTAATTACCAGCAGGCGAGTCAAAATGAGCTTGTACAGGGAAGTGAAGCGAAGAGCTGCTTTCACATAGATGTGTAACATTTTGTGAGGGTTTGCAAAACCTGCACGTGTTTATTTTTTAATGTTACAATGATATTGAGAGTTCCCACATTACAACTATGGCTATGTTTGCTGAAAACAAAAAGGTTTGCAGATTATTTTTTTCAGTTAGTGTGCCAGCAGCCATGGTTAATCTCAACCATGGTGAGATAACACAAGAGTAACATGTTAACTGCTGTTTATTTTCCAGTTTAATGACACGTCAATGAATTATTATTTGAAAATATAATTGTCAGATATAATATTAATTAGGACAACTGTCGTTTGCATTAAAAGGGTTCAGGTCTTTTAAAACACAAGATTATAAGAAGGAGGGAAGGAGCCATCAGTGGTGCCCATTCCCAACAAATCTGTGAGTAATCATATTGTGGGTATATGATGTCTTGAAGTGGAGCTGTTTTTTCCAGGTTGATAATGCAACCTTGACAGAACTTTTAGAGATTAAAAAAAGAGGGGGGAAAAAAAGAACAACCAGTCATATGTTTGTCTTTTGAAATGCTAGAAATATTTCAGGGTTATTCTCTAAATAACTCCCGTTCATCACTCCTCCCCTATGGAGTTTTACATAATGTATCAGATCTGCGTAAGACATCCACAGTTCTGAGTAAGATAATGATGGATGATAATCAGGTATGGCCATGTGCAGAAAGCAGGTGGGTGTGGCTGATCCTACGTGTCCGGCTTCAGAGCCACACCAGGTTGTGAGATTCCAGCTCTGGCTTCTGGTTCTCCCTTCCAGCAAGGGCAGCAGTTCTCATTCAGAGCTCTTTACTGACAGCATTCAGCCCACCAAGCAGAAGAGCTGCACGGGATGGTAGCAGGAGACCTTAAGAGACTGCCAGAGGGCAGAAGCCAATTGCGACTTGTCTCCCATGCCCCTCATCTAGACCAGAGACCACCAAAGAAGTCTTGCAAGAAGCTCCAAGTGATCATCTGTGTACTTCTTGTAGAGCTGTTTGAAAGATTCACTTTCTTTGGGATTGTATGTAACATGATTCTCTTCTGCACTGTGAAGCTTGGATATGACAACTACCTGGCCGCAACAGTCAACCTGTGCTTCATAGGAGCCAGCACTCTGACCCCTGTTCTGGTTGGCTGGTTTGCAGAAGCCTGCCTAGGGAGGACTAAGGTGCTATACTTGTGCGCTTTTCTTCATTTCTTTGGTAAGCCAACAGATTAAAGGTTGACACAAGTTGGCTGTTGTCAAGAATTTGCAGGCATGTGATTTCTAAGCAGTATTTAGTATCTTGGAGACTGTATTGCTGTTATAGAAGAATATAAGTAAGATCTGATGATAAGATGACAGCTGCTGTTCTTACTTTTTACAGTCCATTTATGTTTATTTTCAAATTCCAAGAAAACAGCAGGGCTGCTTGTACTTCTGTGTTTGTTTCAGTAATGTTGACCACAAATGTACGTCAAATCAACCAGCTGACAAAATGAAAATGTCTGACAGTGAAATGCGGAATCATCTAGTTGCACCTACCATAAAATCTCATGCTACTTTAGGCACAGCCATGCTGCCTGTGGTGGCGTTTCCCTTTGAGGATTTCTACATCAACAATCACCACATGACCCACCACCTGGAGCCCCGGGAGCAGCAGATCCTGTTTTACACTGGCCTCCTGGCTGCTGCGCTGGGCATCGGTGGCATCCGAGCTATCCTCTGCCCTATGGGAGCCTACAGCCTGCAGGGCTACAACCAGCACCAGCTCCTGACCTTCTTCAATTGGTAGGTGGTAACACCACCTGGGCACAGTCATCCATGTGGTTAGCCAATAGGTTTTCTTAGGAAGTTCATTTATAGCTCTGTTTGGTTGGTTTCTGTTTGGTTTGATTTCAGATTTAAAAAAAGACTTCACTTCTGATGACCCACTGGTGGCTGAGACTGGTGCTAGAAAATAAAATAAAATACTTACTATTTGTTAATATCAGTGGCTTACTGCAAGTTCGTTTGTTTGTTTTTTCATTTAGGTTCTACTGGTTGGTGAACCTGAACTCCACTGTTGTGTTTCTGGGTATTGCTTACATCCAACAATCTGTGGCCAAAAATCTCGGCTTCCTCATCCCCTTCACATCTGTGCTGCTGGCTCTCATCGCCATACACATGATGCGCAACAAGCTCACCTACAAACCCAAGAAAGGTAACATACCAAAAAACAAAAAAGAAAGAAAAAGGAGAGAAAGAAAGCCTCATTCTGTGCTTTGTTTGTGAAGACCACAGGTTTTTTGTTTTTTTTGTGCTTCCTCTTAGGTGGATCATTACTGACCACACTGGGAGTTTTCTTGAACTCTCTTAAGATGTGTTGCCTCCGCCATCGCTACCTGAGTGGACACGTGGCATCTTGGCTAGACCGGGCGAAAGAGAACAATGGTGGCCGGTACAGTGAGACTCATGTAGAGAATGTCAAAGTCCTGGCCAAGCTCTTCCCTCTTTACGGGCTTCAGCTGCTGTACAGAGCCTGCATCACACAGGCAGGTCGCTGAGAAATTACAAAGCATGAAGGAGAAAACTGACATGTTTCATCATGTCCAAGTGATTGGTTAAGAATATGCTTCCCACAGGTTCCCTCAGGTTACTACATACAGACGATGAACTCCAACCTTCACCTGAATGACCTCCTGCTGCCCATTGGTGCCATGAATGTGATCAGCATCCTGCCTCTGCTGCTCTTAGCCCCACTGATGGAGTGTGCAATGACCTGCTACCTGTCCATGGAAAAAACTCCCCCGCCACCTGTAAAGCTCATTAGTGAGTATTTCCACACATGCACGCCCCGACTGGTCCACACTTCATCAAAATTTCTTCTCTTAAATATCCCTATATCTTCTCTCCCTCCCTCTCTTTGTCTTGTAATCACAACCTCCCATTCCTCAGCCCCCTCTCTCATCACCCCACCCTGTCCATCCTCCCCTTCCAGCTCTGGGCCATGTGTGTGCCACTCTGTCAGTCCTGGTGGCAGGTTTGTCTGAGCTGCAGAGGAAGTCTTACCCCTTGGTGGACCAGACACTGTCTGGGAAGGTTTTGCAAGTGTCATCCATGCCGTGTTTCCAGCTGGCTCCTCAGTACATCCTTCTCGGTCTGGCAGAAGCTCTCGTCACCCCTGCGTGTGAGTGAGAGACTTACTGTAATGTTTTGTTTGTGCACATCATTCAGATTTATGAAATGAGTACAATGTGACAAATAACCACCAGGAGAGATGATCATAAACTCTCTTCTCGCTGGCAGGTTCCCTCATTTCGTTCCATCTCACCCCGAGCCACATCAGAGGGATCTCCCTGCATTTCCTAACTCTGTCCTATGGAGGGGGTTGTTTTCTGGGAGCCTTCATTATCCAGCTGGTATACTTTCTCTCTGGAGGTAAAAAAAAAAAAAAAAAAAAAAATACATACAAATAGTAACTAACTAACAACATAGAGACACTAGTTATAACCACTGTGGTACTCTGTTACAGGTAACTTTTACCCAAGCACACTGCATGATGGCAATTTGGAGAGATTCTTCTTCCTCTTAGCCACACTGATGGCCATAAATACCCTGGTGTTTTGGAGTGTATCATACAGGTACAGTATAAAAGATACAGAATGATGGAATAGAGGCTACAGTTAGATTTTGAATTTAACAAAAAACCATTACAGTCCACTGTAGGGTCATTTCAGCAGCTGGTAAAACATTTGATGTTTCGGGAAAACACATAGTTGGATGTAGGAAACTGATGTTAAATGATCTTAGTGTAAACTTTTTTAGTTTTAGTTTTATTTTACAAGCATGTTCATAAACATTATGTATGACAGCTCTAAGTGTATTTTTGGTTCCCATAATGTTTTGCAGGTATGTAGACCTGAGTGTTCAGGGTAAAGCGCTGACCATCAGCCCTCTGACTGAGAAGCTGCTGCATTACAAGGCCAGTCTGCGATTCTACGACACCGTAGATCACTCCACTGGTTCGATTTTATGAATGACTTCACTGAGATCGTGTTACTGGCGCTGGCGCTGCATGTTACTGAGTCAAAATCTGCACCTTAAGAAATGAGGGACTAAATTGTATAAATGTATTATATGAAATGTGCATATTTTATTCATTTTCACAAATATTGTGCATACAATCAAACGTCCTGAGTTGTGTCTCATCAAAGATTTGTTTTATTTACATAAACATGAATGCAAGGGCAAATTGTAAACTTTCCATATTGAAAAGGTGATTATTAGTATAATAAACTCAATAAAGAATATATTATTAGCAAGAATGGTCCTTTATTTCAGGCATTTAAGCTGAAGCAGTTGTTCTCTTTACTTGCCTGAGCTGAGCAATAATTGCAATCATAACACAACAATATGTTTCAAGCTGTCCTCGCAATAAAGTAATCCGTTTTTACACACCAGTCTTAAAAAATCTATACACATAAAGTTTATAAATACCTGGTATAAAATGTGTCTAGTATCAGTGTAAAGTTCAATAAAAGTGTTAATATAGAGGTTTTAAGCAAGAAATATTTAACTATATCTAACTTTGTGACGTTTTCTACAGTGAATTATCAGAAAAAAACATCCAAGGTACCAAGTCTTGTTTCTGTTATTGTCTTATTTCTGTATGCAGACCTACGCTGCTGCTGGAATTTGTCTCATAAAGGAGATCTTACTACATGGTGAGATTAGTTTAGCTGTCAAATTTATGTGCCTCTGAAGCAGCAAAATGCTAACCATCTATCAGAGTGCACTGGAGAGATCAAGGCATGGCCGTCCGTTAACTTTTTGCACCTGAATGATAAAAAGGCAGAGGTCTTGTTGTTTGGGCCTTGTGATACCTCTATAATCACTGTTGACCCGGGTCCTTTAATTCAACATCCGACTACAACAGCGTCAAACTCAGGTGTAAAGCTGGACAGTGAACTTAAACTTGATGTGCAAATTAAGTGAGTAGTCAAGTCCAGCTTTTATCAGCTATGACAGGTGGCCAAAGTGAAACCATTTCTTTCCCGGCATCACTTTGAGATTTTAATCCATGCTTTTATCACAGCTCGTTTAGATAACTGCAATGCACTTTATGTTGGGTTCAGTTGGGTTCAGCTTGCCCGGCTCCAGATGGTACAAAATGCTGCTGCTCGACTATTAGTTGGGGTCAAAAAACGTGAGCACAGTTCTCCGATCTTGGCCTCGCTTCATTGGCTCCCAGTTCGTTTTACAATTGATTTCAAAATCCTTTTATTTGTTTTTAAATGTCTTCACAACCTCGCCCCGTCATATCTGTCCAATCTGCACCACTTGTACGTTCCCTCACGTTCACTTCAGCTGATCTGGCACTGCTGGCTGTCCCTATGACAAAGAGGAAGCTCAGAGGTGACCGCGCCTTCTCAGTTGCTGCCCCAAAACTGTGGAACGGTCTTCCCTTGCACATTAGGCAGGCTGACTCACTCTCTGCTTTTAAATCCTCACTTAAAACATTTTTTCTTTTTGGCTTTTAACTCAGTCTGAGATGTTGGTTTTCTTTTTGTCTTAACTGTGGTTTTATTTATTGTTTCCTTGTGTTATGTCTGTGATTTTGCTTAGCTGTGTAAAGCACTTTGGCCAATGGCATTTGATTTGAAAGTGCTTTATAAATAAAAAATGTTTCTGGGGTTGAACTAAAATATAAGAAATGTGCATATAATCAAACTTGTTGCTAACTGCTTGTCATCAAAATTTTGTTTTATTTTTGCATGACTACAAGTGTGCACTGTAACATTACCTTATCAAAAGAGGTAAATAACAGTTTATTAAAATCAGTAAACAACATAGTGTTAGCAAAGTCCTTCATTTGAATCATTCAAGTTAAAGCAGTCTTTCAGTTTGAGTGAGTTGACCAGTTGCTCCGACCACTTCGGATTAAAACACATTTTGGTCCTCCACCTCACAACACAATAGGCTCAAAAAGACTGAAAAATATGCACCGTTAAACACAAAATATTTTAGCCAAATGACAGAAGCCTCATAAAGTCTTCATATATTTGTGTGCATCCTCATTTTTCTCTATCTCTGAATTTTACATGTGTGGCATGTCCTGAAGATAACACCTTCTAATGTGCAGAAAATTAGATGTTGCATATTTTCAGTGTTGCACCAAAATCAACAGAAAACCCAGGGTAGAGGGGCTCGGTGAAGGTGGTCTGGATTTGGTGCAGCAGTGTGACACTGTCAAGCCCAGAAATGCTGTAGAAAGCCAGCTTTCCCTCTTCATAGTCAAGGTGTACACCTACTTTGTGGGAGTGAGCTGGAGGAATTTGACCTTTGTGAAGATTGTTGTGCCAGAACGTACATCCAGAAGGAAAGCAGATTAATTTCCAGGACAGGGCATTGTGACCAAAACAGCAATGGTTCCCCGAACCCTTTCGTTCTATGCCTTTGTACGACACAGCCACCTCAACAATACCACCATCCCACTCCACCTCCCAGTAGTGGTTTCCTCTGAGGCCCTCTTTGCACAGAGCCTGGTTAAAGTAGGTGAATCTGTCGGGGTGATCTGGATGAGCCCGATCCCTGCCGCACCATGAGATCTCTTTCTTTGTATCGGAGAGGTGAAGACATGCTGCTACAGTGTTGGGATCCACCTCCACTTTGGAGTCTGAAGATGAAACACTCACTGATTATAAAACACCCACTCAGCTCTCAAACATGCCTGTAATATTTATGCAAAGTTCAATAACATCATGCTTACTCTTATATCTGTCCAAAAGTTCTGTCCTGGTAAATCTCTTCTGCAGCTTTGCCCTTTTTGCCACTTTAATGAAAAACAAAGAAAAACACTCTTTTAAAGGAAACACCCAAGACCAGAATTAATAGGTTTAAAAACACCAACTCATTATAGTTACCGATGACTTTTTCTGAAAAATCCTTCAGATCCTTTTTTTCTTGGTCGCACATCTTTTTAATTTTATCTTTTTGTACAGTGACAATCTTTGCCAGGTTGTCAAGTCCTCTGTGTGAGTCCGTGAGCGCAGGGAGATCACCCAGGGCCTGAAATCCCTGCAAAAGCAAACATTTTTTTATATTTAGCCTCGCAAACTGGATACAAAGTGAATCATAAGCCTAAAGTGTCAAACAGCAACCGTCACCTGAAGAAACTGAACGGGGTCCTCTGTTTGCGAAAGCTGGCAGATTTTACTCTCTCTGCTCCTCAACTCAGACACTTCACGCTTCAGTTGCCTGCGGTGACATTCAGTCCAGTCCACTCCAGCTTTCTCAGCCTCTCCAACCTTCTCTCTCATCTCAGAGCACTTCTTCCTCATGAAGTTGGTGTACAGAAGAATATGTTCCTCACAGGCTCGCTCAAAGTCATCACACGCCTCCCAGGCAGCATCCTGTAGGAAACATGCCTGCTATGACTGCTACAGTGATAAACCAACTAAACGAGTGATAAAGTGCTGCATGCATAGAAGTTGGTGCTGCTTCTATGCATGCAGGGCTTTATTGATAATATCTGGGAACTCCGACGCCAGGCAATTTGGGGCTCAGTATCTTGTCTGTTGAAAATGGTGTAATTAACAATATATGATGTGCTCTGGCTGAGATTCATTAAAACAGGCCCAATCCATGACACTAACACCAACATGTTTTACAGACAGGATCGCTTTCTCGTGCTAGGATGCGGTGCTTTCCTTTCTCAAAACGCATCTCGATTAAACTAGAAAATTCATCATTCATCCATCAGATAAACATTTTTAGAGCAGCCTTCTGGCTTATCTACATCTTTAGCAAACCGCAGACAGACACTGTTCTTTTGTTTTCTCCTTGCAGCTCCGCAGGCTTCCATGAACAGCTTTGTTGTTCGGTGTTCTCTGCATAGTGGACTCATGGAAATTAACATCAGTCATCCCACTGGCTGAAAACAAATGACTCTCACCTTCAACTGCACCACTAATCCTTAAGGTTTACACACTTTTTCCATTCAGAATTATATAAAAGTGAGTATTAAAAAAAAATCAATTGCTAAGGAAAACAAAGGGATATTTATGTTTGTGGATAACACTCACTCTTATAGACCCTGCAGCTTCCATCAGCTTTTCCATCTTGTCCTCTGAAGTCAGCACTCTGTCTGTGATTTCCCATTTAGTCTTTTCCAGGTGTCGCTGTTAAACAAATGCAGGAGCTTTTCAGAACCTCATAAAGGACAGATAACACGTGAGTACAACATGGGAATAAACTGATATACCTGCATTGCTTGTTTTTCTTCCGTAACTGATACAGTGTTATGGCCTTTGTGCTCATCCACTGCACACAACAGGCACAAGAACTGCCGATCGGTGCGGCAGTAAATCTCCTGAAGTTTGTCATGACGGCCACAGATGCTTTCTTTGATCCTTGTAGAAGCTTTTATCAGTTTGTGCTTTTGTAGCGGGGGCACCTGAAAGTGAGGTTCCAGATGGGTTTCACAGTAAGAGGCCAAACATACCTGACAGAACATGTGAGCTTTACGTTTTCTCCCTGTGCAGAAGTCACACTGCACATCCCCAGGTGCAGCATAAATGTCATCATCACAAGCAGCAGCAGAAGGAGCAGCACTTTGTCTGGTTGTCTTCTCATGTTCCTCTAGCAGGTTAGCCAGAATCGCATTCCTCTTCAGAACAGGCCTTGTGTTAAAAGTCTGCCTGCATTGAGGGCAGCTGTAATTTCCTCTGTTGTCTTGTTTTGTATCCCAGAAAGTATTGATACATTTCATACAGTAGCTGTGTCCACAGGCAGTAGTCACTGGATCCTCCAGTAACCCTAAACATATGGAGCAGTCAAACAGATCCGGAGTGTGAGCCATTTTCTCCCTCCACAAGCTGACAAGTTAGTTTCAATTTCTCTGGAGGAGGAGTGGCTTACAGGGAGCCTCTTCCTAGTAGGAGGGCACTCAGACCTCATTCACTGATCTAAGCAGGGAAAACAGCATGTTCACCTCCCACCATTCGAGTCAAACATTAACTGCAAATGGAAGAATTGCACATGTGTCAAAGTATCAGAGTTTTTGAGCAAGTTCAGTCTTGACCTTTTTTTTCTAGGTCAAAACAACTCCTGATTTCCTACTGGCTATTTTGAAAATAGCAGAATGCTTAGTCAGAGCTCACCCTTCACACTGTGGCCAAACCACAACTTCAGGCATGGGCACATATGCACGGTTAAGTGAACTGAGCATCATCTTACTGATATAAGTTTGATTCCTGTTCACTCTCTGGTTCTTAGAAGCCTAAAGTTATGTTATGTTCTCTCTAGTTCAACAAATTCTACAAATCACACAAATCTAAAACTGAATGCTGTAATTCTTGCATTCTTTTTGCCTGGTTCAGGTTTCATTTTGAGTCAGAGGATAACGCTCGAGTCATTATAAACACCTTTCTTTCTTTTCACACATCGTGGCTTTTCATATCAAACGTCATATCCAATGAATGCACACTAAAAACGTTAATAAGCAGGCCATAGTTGAGTTTGTTCTGTCATAAAGTGGGCTAAAAGTAGGTGACTGTAAGCACTGGTATGCTCTGATTCCACAAAGGATTGTGGATATAAATGATAAAATCTGATTAAAAAAAAAAAATATATATATATATATATAGCAGCTGGAATGGCGTAGTGGTATAGGTAACGGTCTTTGGTGCAGGTGGGTTTTATTCTTATTTAACAAAGTCAGCCACAGTTTCACAAGTATTGATTCGTCACACCCCAAACTAAAGCTAGTTATTAATAATAATTATCCATCTCGCCATCCATTTTCTTTCGCTTACCTAATTCAAGGTCATGCGATGGCTGAAGCCTGGCCCAGCTGTCACAGGGAAAAAGATGGGGTACACTCTGGACAGGCTGCCAGTCCATCTCAGAGATAACTCAGAGAGACAGACACCCTTTCACACTCAGATTTACAGCCAATTTAGAATAACCAGTTAACCTAACATGCTTGTCTCTGCGCTGTGGGAGGCAGCTTGAGTACCAGCACATGCAAGCACATGAAAAACACACACAGAAAGGCCCCAGCAGGCTGGTGGATTCAAACCCAGGACCTTCTTGCTGTGAGGCAACAGTGCTAACCACCACCACCACCACTGAGCATCCTAATAAAATAAAAAAAATAAAATAAAAAAAAAGATCTTAAAATACATAATATTGTATACTACCTCTACTTTTCTATGAATCTGTGTTTGCTGCAAAAGATCTTAGTGAAATAAGACATTTTTATTTTTTATTAACATAAGCAATACTGGCTGGTCATTAGCAGTCTCATATTGATGAAGAATTTTCAGCATTGTCATACAAAACAATATTAACACTTTAAAACAGCTTCTAGGAGTGAAATGCTTAGTTTACATTGTTGTTTATGTAGAGGATTTTCTATATGCATTTATTAATGTATATTTATGTATCTGTACCCTCGTGAATACTAAGTACACTAAAAGACACCAGACTGCATAAACATGTGTACCAAACAAATTAAATTCAACAAATTGTGACCCGATCTGGCAAAAACGACTCGCATGGGGCTAATTAGATATTAGATATGCTCATTAGACATGCAAACTAATTTTAATGATGGCATCACTGGTAGCTGATAATAGTGCTCAAAACATGTAAGCAATCTCTCCCTTGTTGCCAAGAACATCCCATGAACCCAGAAATGACTGGCAGTACAGCCCTGATTCATGTCATTTGTTAAGAATTAGCCCCTGACTCATTTTCCAGACTGAGGCACAAATGTAATCCTTACAGGATGAGAGACGTATACCGCACAAAAAAATCCTTAAAGAACACAATGAAGCTTTAGCTATAATGAGCAAGAGTCTACAGACTGTATTCTCAGACTGAAGAGTATTTTAAGAATGATGATAAACATATGCAGATAAGCCTAATGTAATTCTGATGCTTTGCTCCAGCAGCTCTTACAGTAAAGGCCCTTTACTCTGGTGTGATTATGCTAACTGAGGCTCCTCTGGAGACCATGAACCCGGGGTACAGAGGCTGGGAGAATGTGGTCTGAACTCTGTAAAGGAGCAGCATTTGACCAGAATCAGGCACGCTGTAGAAGGACAGGCTACCTCCCTTGTGGTTCAGATACACTCCCACTGTAGAGGAACAGGGGACGGATATTCTGGTTTTGATTTCATTATGCCAAAAAGTGCAACCGGAACTGGAAAGAGAAATGCACCAGGACTGTTCAGTGAAGCCAAAGCCACTTTCTTCCAGCTCTGTCCCTTTATAACACACAGCGACCTCAACCCGTGGCCCCCTCCATTCAATCTCCCAGTAGCAAACTCCAGATAAACCCTCGGTGCATAACACCTGATCATATTTGGTAAATCTGTCAGGGTGGTAAGGGTATCTCTGGGGTTTTTTAATCCAGGTAACTTTAGTGTTTCCCTCAGACAGCAACAGGTTTTCAAATGCTGTGTTGGGATCTAAAGTTAGGCAGCAGGAATCTGAAATGTACAAAGTCAGAAAATATTTGTTACTCAGTGCGATCAAAGGAACAGAAAGCACAAAAAAATATGTACACTAAAAAAAAAACAACTCACACATGGAAAACTCCTCTCGTGTCTTGGGATCGGGATCAACTTGAACTAAAAATCCAAAACATGATATTACTGAGAGCAAGCGCTGCCGTGTCCCCTCTTTAAATATAATATAACATCCATTCAAATAAACATGCATTATTTTAACAAATTTATCATCTTACTTGTCTCAGATATTTGTCCAATAGCCCTGGACATGTTTTCCATTTTGTCTCTCAAGTCAGAAAGAACTTTTGTGACAAAGTCAAAAGGCGTGTGTAGTTGGACGTTCACATCAGAAGACATATCAGGTTCTGTACAGTCAAAAATGCCCTGGCAGTGCTGTAAATACACAAAATGATAAACACAACATTAGCTGCAGTCCTACACACAACATAATAGGTATATTTGTCTCTCTGTACCTGCAGGAAATGAACGTTATCCTCAGTGAGCCACAGACACTTCAGTTCGTCCTCCCACTTCCTCAGCTCACTGATTTCTTTCTTCAGCTGATCCTTAAGGGCCTCAGCGCGGCTCACCGCGGTCTTCTCCTGATCTCTGATCAGATCGTTCACAGCGCAGCGCCTTTTGTCTGCCATCAGGACAATCTCAGCATAGGCTTTCTCATTTTGATCAACTGCTGCGTCACTAGAAGACTGAGCAGAAAACTTCATTTAACATCTCACAGTTGTTGGTTTAGATTGCAGTTTAATTTCATTAATTTAATTTCATTCTTGTTAAGAATTTACATGCAATTTTGTAGTATGTAGCACATTTTTCTTGATCTATGCTTTTTTTTTCTTCTACTTTTTTTTGGTCACCAAAGACCTTTGACCACCAAAATCTACTCATCTTATCCTTGAGTCCAAGATGTTTGTGCCAACCTTTAAGAAATTGCTTAAAGTGTTTTAAAAGAATGGGACAGAAGATCATAAGGGAATAAAGCTGGTTACTTTGCAGAAACAGACGTATAAGGGAAATATTACACAGATTCAATAATCCACCTTCAGTCCTTTCATTTTCTGGCTCAGTTGCCGCAGCTGCTTCTCTTTCTCTTGAATGCCTTGTTGAAATCTTTGCTTCTTCTTTCCAAATTGTTTCTAAAAGTCAAATTATAAAAAAACAGCATCAAAGTTTTACACTTGAGAATTTACAAATTGCAAAAATTAAGTCTGTAATAAAAAAAAACAAAAACATAATACTGCTTACTGCTACAAAAAAAGCTCTAGAAGTAACGTTAAATTGACTTTTGGTTTCCACACTGATATTCATAACAGCATGGGTCTGATAGTTGGAGGTCTACAACTATATTCTTACTTGTTTCTCTTTCCTCTCTGCTGCAGCTGAGACAGTGTCGTGACCTTTGTGCTCATCCATCACACAAAGCAAACAAATGCACTGGCTGTCACTGCGACAGTAGACTTCGAGCAGCTTGTCATGCTTGGAGCAGATCTTCTCTTGCATGGAAGCTGACACTTCCACCAGCTTGTGCCTCTTAAAAGCAGCAGACTTGTAGTGAGGTTGCAAGTGAGTGGCACAGTAAGATGCCAGACACACCAGGCAAGACTTGACAGCTTTCAGCTTCCTCACGGTGCAGAAATCACACTCCACATCCCCTGGTCCGACTTTATCCTTCGCTGGAGGGGTGGATTCTGCTGCCGCAGCCATTTTGGCCATCAAATCAGCCAGCACTGTGTTCTTGCTGAGCACAGGTCTCGGGGTGAAAGTGTGCCTGCACTGTGGACAGCTGTAAACACCACTCGGACCCTCCTGGTCCCAGCAGCCATTTACGCAGGCCATACAGTAGCTGTGGCCACAATGAAGAGTCACGGGGCTCTTCAAAACATCCAGGCATATGGAGCAGGAGAAAGAATCTCGTACTTCAAAGCTCTCTGCCATCTTCGTTGCAGCACTCTGTAAGTTTCACTTTCCCTGAAAACAAAAGTGCAATATCCTGTCCTAACACGTCCCAAAATCTAAAGTTAAATGTTGGCCCACATATAAATCTACAGAGTTTCTTTGGATAACTTGTTTGGCTTTTTAAGAATGTTTGACCAAAAAAAAAGAGAGAGAGAAAAAAAGAATGCTAGACAATGTTTTTTGCCGAACGTAAAATCATTTATTTATTTATCAATGTGCTGTGTAAAAACACTGTAAATAGTTTGTTTGTGATGCGGTATTTAAGCAGATTAAGAACAGAATAGAACGAAGAAGAAGCATAGAACAACAGAACGCGAGAATTTCCCGGTATCCATGGAAACGACGGCAGCGTTCAGCGTCTTTCCCAGTGAGGAGGAAAAGGCGGAGTGCTTTTCCTTTTGTTATGTTTGTGTTTAGCGAGGAGCGTTTCGCACCATGGAGCTACCGGAGACTCTTAGGAGACGTTTAGAAGACTTTTCTCGCACCGTTTTGTTTGACCAGAGTCGGACGGAGCCTTTCTCTGAAGACGGCGACACGTTTTTGCCGCACGGTAAATGCAGCCAATGTTACTGGTGAATTAGCATTGATGTTAGCATAGTTGTAGCAGCACGAATGGCTGCATCTTGGTTTACTCAGACTGAGCTTTCCGGTAGTTTGTTTGCATATGGGTTGCTTATTCGGTCCGTGCATGCTCTGTTGTTTTGGTTTCAGACAAACAGGTTCTGTCAAGCCTCCAGCTCCAGATGTCTCTGTACTTTAACATGTGGTTCTTCCCCTGCTGGTGGATCAGTGAAACTGTAATGCTGCAGCTCAAGGTAAGAATAAAAGGTGTCCCACTTTGTGGAGATACTATTCCACAAAGTCAACACTGTAACAGATATTTTGTCTAATGCCTTTTACATGTTACACTGTGTCGTGATGTTGGCGAATAAACCAGAATTTTGCAAAGCGTCATTATTTACAGTCTTGACAAGTACATTTGGTACTTTGTGGTTCAAAATGATTATTCCAGTTGTCCTAAAGTCAGCATGTACAAAGATTTTTTTTGTGTGTTTTTCCAGCTGGACTTAAAATCACAACAGTAATATCTGGCTTTTTGGATAGTTATAACTTCAAAAGTAAATCTTAATACCAACCAGGAAATTTTCATAAGTTGATCACAGAGTGTGTGGTAATTTTTTTTAAAAAAAAGTCAGTACAAAGCAGATCAAATGAGCCAGCTGTATGCGACTGTGTGCATTTTCTTCAGTAATGTTTTTTTTAAAAAGTTATGGATACAAGTAGTAGCGTTAGACTCTAAGCTGTGTTGTTTCCGATTGTCATTTCCATCAGTATCCTGCTTTGTCAGACTACTACAAGTTCATCCTTGTGACCATTCTTATCCTAATGACGCTGATTGAGGCCATTCGACTCTATCTTGGTTATGCTGGGAACCTGCACCAAAAGGTACTGCATTTATCACATGACATAAGGATATATTTATGTAACTATACAGAAAGAAACCCAGTGAGTGGTAGGCAGAAATGGAAACTCATCTAGTGGCTGTTTTTTGGAAGGTCCCAGAGTTGGCTGGATTTTGGCTCTTGAGCATCCTGCTGCAGTTTCCATTAATCCTGTTTCAGCTCTTTAATGAGGCCATCCTCATACAGCCCTTGGAGAGGGGTGTTCACATCATCCTTGCCCTGTTTATACTCACACAGGTATGACTGTATTCCTATTAAAATTGATTGATGCAGCTCTACTGTTTACATTCCAAATAGTCCATGTACTTAAATATATGTTATATATTAAATATATATATATTTTATAATTTGATGATTAACACTGATTTTATTCCTGAATGGTCCCAGGCTCTCTCTGGTTTTGTGGCGCTCCGGGACATGGTCAGACACACAGAAAGCCAATTTCATTTACGACAGTTTAACTGAATTCTGAAGTGCTGACATCCCTCTCACATCTGGACACATCCTTGCACATTCTTGACTCACACCTCCAGGCTCAGAGGTTGACAACAAAGAAATCATCGCATTTTGTATTACATGTGGTGCATGGGGTATCAGCTTCTCAAGATCCACTATTGAAGAGAGAGAATTTTGAACATTTATTTTTGTATTTTATTGACATCTTTTGTTGTTTTCAGGTTTTGCAATAAATAAAATGAACATGATGTGCAGCCTTTGTCATTTGTTAGGAGGATCCAAACATGAAGGTTTTTCTGCCATAAATCTCGTCTTGTCCTTCTCAGTATCCAAATTCTGCTGAAAACACACTAGCAGGGTCATTAAAATTAAGCCAGAAAACAAGTGATCAATTCAGAGCCAGTTTATTTAATGTTTAAAAAGAGGCATTTTTGAACTATCCTTGGGGGTTTCACTTCTCTCTGATCCATACTGAGGTTTATCCAGATGTTTCTATCAAAGTTCTTCATCCACCAAAAAAAAATTCTCATCATTGACCAGAGAATAAAGTCAGTCTGTTCTTAGATTAGAAACTATGTTTTCCCCTTGTGTACGGCTGACTGTGATGTCCTCGTGACCATTGTTTCATGTGGAGTCATGCTT
>JAVDPK010002262.1:881880-903737 GCA_034780415.1 Cichlasoma orientale | reverse complement strand
CGCGATAGTTCACTCCCCCTTACGCTAAGGAAATGAGAAAGGGAGGGGTCAGTGGAGAGCGCCAGAGGATGGCAAAAAGAGAGCGCCTTTTGCCATCCAGTGTCTTCAGTAGAGAGAGAGACACAAAGAAACGATAAAGCCGATAAATAAAAATTGTCTACCTCATTTTAAGTAATCGTACGATTAATTGATTTATTGTTTTTCGCGGCAGGTCACACACAATATACCTAACCTGGGCAGTAAGGATTATTTGATGGTCATGCACTTCAGATCCCTGCAATGTCTCTTTCCTTACTTCTTCTCCCTAAACAGCAGAGCAGCACAGGGTACAGGGTTCTAGTGGTGACATGCGTTGGACCATGCATTGCTTTTGAATCTCCATTCCAAACTGATTTAGTCAACAGACCGTTTCAGGGAGAGTCATTGACAGAAAGCGCATATCCCTAACCATAACCTTGAGCCTGCACCTGCCATGTCCAAATTTTAAATCATGAAATTTTCAGGCAAATCAGGTGGTCAAGCAGAAAATGTTCTAAAAATTTAAAGAGTTGAGATGGAATGACCCATATAGTTATGTTGCACCTTATTGGCTCTACATTTTATCCAAAGATCTTGGCAATATTAGGGTTCAAGTAGGACCCTTAAAGAGTATTAAAATGTGAATGTCAGTCACAGTGTATGTTATCTAATTTCACTTCTAAGTCTCTTGTCTGCTTTCATTCACATGCATATTTTTAATGAAGGTTTCTTCCTCTTTTTTTCAGGTGACGAAAGGCATGTTTGGTGAAAGAAATAGAAAGAAATTTGTAGAGTTCGTTGACGTAGTCGATAACGACTTTACCGATGAAAGCATGTACTACAACCAGCCGTCGATGTTCCCACATCGGTCGGACAAAGATGTGAGTTTTGTGTACTTGCACACTTTTCTTGTCTCTTGAGAATTTTTTCCATTTATATTAATCTGCTCTGTCCTTGAACATTTTTCTCCAGATGCTGTCCTCTCCCTCACCATCATCATCGGGTCAGCTGTCGCAGCTTGGTGCGAGTTTATATGGTCCACAAAGTGAGTGTTGTCCTTTATCTTACAGCCTGTCACATCGCTTTTCTCATTTGTTATAAACTTAAAGTAGTAAAAACAGTCAATTCTTGTTTACCTTTGCTGAGGAACTGGAGTTACTGGAGTTAAAGTGTTCTCTTTTGCCTTTATGCAGGTGCACTCGGCTTCTCAGTAAGAGGCATGGGAAACAACACACCTCAGTTAAACCGAACTCTAACGCAAGGCTCGCAGCTACCAAGTCATATCACCCCCACAACAGGGGTCCCCACAATGTCCCTCCATACTCCACCATCACCAAGCAGGTGAGTGTGAAGGTGACTGATTGAGTGTGCAGTTAAAGACACAACTGTATTATCACTGGAAGATACATTGGCACTTTACACGAAAACCTTTAATTCACTAAGTCAGACCTGATGATCTTTTAACAGGGGGACATTACCGATGAATTCGAGGAATGTGCTGAACCACTCTCAGGTCGGTCAAGGCATTGGGATGAGCGGCAGGACCAACAGCATGGGCAGCTCGGGGCTGGGAAGCCCCAACCGTAGCTCACCCAGTATCATCTGTATGCCTAAACAGCAGCCGGCACGGCAGCCCTTTACCATAAACAGGTATATTTATTGCACATATCCACTCGTGATTGAAAGAGACATGAACTTGCTTCATACTGTAGTACAGGACCCAGCATATCCAGGATGTCTTTCTGTTATCCGGGTTCACTTACCTTAACACTGGCGAGTAGGCCAAGCAGTCACAAGGAGGTGATTATCAACTTGACAAGCCAACTCAGGGTTTCCCAATTTAGCTATGAGCCTGAAAGGGGTGGTGTTTAAACATTTTATAAATCAGAAATGTGGATAAGTCTACTGGCACAGAACAGCTGATTTTGCAGAGAAAGATAAAACTTTAATAATGGAAAAAATGTGAAGAGGTTAAACACATAATAAAGGCTGAAACCAGCACAGGTGCTTTGTCTGCATCAGCAGAGTGTGTGTGTGTGTGTGTGAGAGTGTGAGTGAGTGAGTGAGAGAGAGAGGAAAAATGCTATACAGTAGTGTAGTATTAAAAGGGCTGTATGAATATGTGTGTTCTTTTAAGTGTTTGGTCAGTGGGACTGCCAGAGTCCCACTGTATTAATAAAGTTTAGCCTATTTAAAGCCTGGAAGGAAAGCCAGCAAAAATGCCAGTTTTGTAAGTTAACAGGCTTCTCACAGCTATCAAAGCTCCATCAGACATAGGAGAATCTGATGGATCTGATTTCCATTACATTAATGTTTTACATTAATTAGTGCTGTTTCTTTCAGCTGCAGCTCTATTGATATTTAACAGTCTGAGATTAAAAAATAAACATAAAAACAGAAGTCAGTTCAAAACAAATGCCCAGTTTTAGGATCATATATTAAGGGTTGCATCCATCCAGCCACCCACCCATCGTCTTCTGCTTATCCTTTTTGGGGTTGCAGGGGGCTGGAGTCTAGCAGGGGGCTGGAGTCCCAGCGATCATAGGGCGAGAGGCTTACAGAACAATGAAATTGTTTGTAGCCAACAGTAAAAATATAGTTGCATCTAAGAATCTGTATCTCATCAGGGAAAGAGAAACACTTGAGATGCCATTAAAGAACTTTATACCTTTCTACTATCCATGCATGAATGTCCAAGGGATCTTCAAAAAACAGTGACAATATTGTCCAGAGAACTGATTGATTAGTAGGCACTGGTTTCATAGCTGTTTATCTCTAACTTCGAACATAACCTGCTCCGGAGCAGGTTTGGACTGCAGCGTAAGTTATCACGGTGATGAACCACCTTTTGTAATACTGAAAAGCCTTGAAATTACCTGGATGAGCCCAAATCTTTCTTTGTTGTACAGGCATCTGCTGTTTTTTGTGTATTCTTTATTTGTGTACAGTTCCTTTTGAAAATAGTTGTTTCTAATTAAGGAAATGTTTGCAGTCTTTTTTAAATTTTTATTCTTTTGTCTTTGCAGCATGTCAGGATTTGGTATGAACCGCAATCAAGCTTTTGGGATGAACAACTCATTATCAAGCAACATCTTCAACGGCACAGGTTGGTGTGTTCACCTTTGTGTTTCAGCCTAGTGACCATTAGGTTTCAGCTACTTTTACATTAACATCGCTCTGTGTGTGTAGAAAACATAAAAAAAAACCTGGTTGCAATCTGATAAATAAATGTTACTCCCTATGCAAAATCTTAATTTTCTATCATTGAAAGAATTGAAAGAGGATTTTGTCACAGCCTACCAGCAGCAATCATGTACATCTTTGAACTGAATTGTGGGAAATTAGGTCAGAATGAAAATCAGATTAAACTGAGCTGGCTCTTCTGAAAACCTTTGCCATTGGCCTTTGATTACAGAAATGTACATTGAAAAAGGCGAGGACTATTATATCCTTAATTTACCTTGTATTGAGGCTATAAACTTAGAATTTATACATACACAAATAGTGTATTCAAGATTTCACGTGTTGTTAATTGTCCTGTTGATGCAGACGGAAGTGAAAATGTAACAGGACTGGATCTGTCAGACTTCCCTGCATTAGCAGATAGGAGTCGGAGAGAAGGGACTGGAAACCCTACACCAGTTCTTAACCCACTGACTGGACGAGCGCCTTATGGTAGGCCATTAGTCTGAAGAAAATATCTTATTATTTTTCACGCATGAATTTACAGGCAGCATTGGAAATGGATTTCAGCTGCTTGATGAGCTTCATAATGTTAGCTAAGCCTTTGTTACATTGCACATGACAGACCATTATTGCTGATTATACCCTTTTGCTTTTATTTTTTTTTCTGTGCTGTTACACTTTCATCATCAAGTTGGCATGGTGACAAAGCCATCAACTGAACAGACGCAGGATTTTTCCATTCACAATGAGGATTTCCCTGCACTGCCTGGGCCAAACTATAAGGACCCCACGTTGAACAACGATGACAGCAAAACTGTAAGTGACACAGCACACTGGCAGGATTTTATTTTTTTCTGTGTGTGTCAAGGTTACAGATTAAAAAGAATTGTTTTCCTGCATATTGATTTTTCCTTTTCTTCCTTTAGAATTTGAACTCCACAAGCAAGAGCACATCCAACGCAGATGGGCCCAAGTTCCCCGGAGACAAGACAGCCTCAGCACAGAACAACAACCAGAAGAAAGGGATCCAGGTGTTGCCCGATGGTGAGACCTCACTGCCAATCGTATCGCTCCAATTCCACTGAGACAACCCTTCTTAATCGCACAACTTGGGTGAGGCAGTTGGGCTCTCTGCCCTGCATTTGGGGTTAGATAATTATTGACTAGGCTACAGTGAGGAAACCAAAAGAATAATGTTAATTGTAATACAGACCATCATCACCTTTCCATTAACTTATCTGTGATCGTGAGTTTAAAGAGGTATTCGGTTGGTTTGCTCTCCAGTGCGTGCACAAAGTGTGGTTATAAATACGGAGGTGTTTTGACAGTAAGTACTAACTGTAGATCAGAGCCCAGTTTCTACAGTTTGTTTGACTCCTGAATAATCCTGCCGCTGCAGGTCGGGTGACGAACATTCCTGCAGGAATGGTGACAGATCAATTCGGCATGATTGGCCTGCTGACGTTTATCCGAGCAGCTGAGACTGATCCGGGGATGGTCCATCTGGCATTAGGAAGTGACCTCACAACGCTGGGACTCAACTTAAACTCACCAGAGTAAGACAAGTTTCATTAACCTGCAAATGACTGACTTTTTTACTAGTTAAAAAAAAAATCAAACAATAAATGAAAAAGAATAAAAGAAACATGTTGTCTTTGATAAATTAGAATTAGAATTTTTATCATCCTCTCTATTGAGGCTCCACCGTCATTTTTGTGCTCTAGGGGACCTTTTGCATCGTTAGTGGTCATCATGCACATTTGGCACAGGAGGAGCACTAAATTATACACGCTGGTCTTTTAAGTTTCAGGGTCTATGAGTTTTGATATACATCAAATTTCACTCTTACTCAGAAGTAAGAAAGAAATAAGAATAAAGAGACTTCATTAGTTAAGTTTCCCCCCCTGCTGACAGCATCAGTAGGTTGGTTAAAGTTGGTATTGTCTGAGTTTTTGACATTTCTTCCTGTTATATCTAAAACATTTAGCAAACAGTCTGCTTTTGATTTTAATACTAGCAAGAACTGATTGCAGCTAAACTCTTTGACAGAAACTTGTACCCCAAGTTTGCCTCTCCTTGGGCTTCCGCACCTTGTCGACCTCAAGACATCGGTAAGACATTAATTTGATGTATGACAGTCCTGAGTAGCTTTCAAGACCAGAGTCAGAGCAGGTGTGAAGACATTTGCATTAGTGCTAAGGAGGAGCAGAAAAAGAAAAATACAGTTTTAGTATTTGTGTATAATATTTCCTTTTGTTATCATTTTTCAGTAATTTATTTTTTCTAAAATTGGAACTAAAACTGTTGTGCAAATTGAATTACAAAAATACAGTTTAGTTAAAAAAACATCTATTTTATGCAAAGTAGTTGGCTGTTAACAGAATTAATTAATGAGAAAAGATTCTGACAAGCCTCCTTGTTTTTTAACCAGCTTGTTTTTGGAGACTGTTCTGGTAAAACCACTTTTTTGGCATCAGTAGCATAAATCTTGAAGTGACAGTAAATTAAGGCATTTATAAACCAAGATTTTCTGTGATACTATATGTGCTGTAGTCACTCTTGTGTGTGCTGTTAACGTATATCTGTGCCTGCATTTTCAGACTTCCATGTTCCATCGGAGTATTTAACCAACATCCACATAAGGGACAAGGTAATCATGAGCTTCAGGCTACTGTAAAAGGTTCAAAGGTTAATATAGTAAAACGACATTGCCTTATTCTGTGCTGGCTTGTCCTGTCTCTAGTTGGCTGCAATCAAACTGTCTCGATATGGTGAAGACCTGTTGTTCTACCTGTACTACATGAATGGAGGAGATCTACTACAGCTTTTGGCAGCAGTAGAGCTGTGAGTACTGAGTTTTAGTTGTGGCAAACCAAGCTGGTAACAGCCCCATAGGTGTTCAAGGAGATGAAGATCACCTTACTTAGTAATGAACAACTATATTAATTTTCTTTTCACACTAACTGCATCTCATCTGTTCTGTGTAAAGTTTTTAATATGAAGCAGTAACTGCAAAGACAGTTGACTTTACATTATTCCTTTAAGCAGTCGATGAACAGAAAAGCAAGCTAGAACATTAACCCTGATGTCAAACTGAAACTGAATTCCAAGCCTCAGTGATTTAGTCAGAAGATCCAAATCTAATGGACTTCTCCCCAACACACAAGTTCAGCCACTGACAGTGCAGCTTAGCTGAGAGTGGAAGGCAGCAGTCTTGGACTGCAGCGCAGTAAAGGTTTACCAACTCACCATTAGGAAAAACCATAGAAGGCATATTAAAGATAGACGTAACTTCCTGGTCTGAAAAGTGAAGGCTGTGCAGGAATGTTTTTAAATCGGCATTCTTTCTAAAGGCTATATTGTGTATAGAAGTCTGTGAAAAAATGGCCATACTCATCACTTGATGTAATGTGTTTATGGTCTCAGTTTCTAGTTTCTTGTCCCATTAGGAGTTAAATGAATGACAACCCAGACTGTGAATTAGGAGGCAGCTACATTGTGATTGACAACTTATTGTGTCATAAGTGTGTTCTCGATTTCTCAGTTATTTTCACCCCTTGATTGTGATGTCTTGTTTTAAAAACGCCACATGGTAATGGTCAAAATGGCCAAGGCTTTAACTACATGGACTCCATGAGTCCGTCTTCTATATACGGTTTGTGGGAAAAATTGTGATTGATTCTGACATGCCAGTTTGCACTGTTTGATCAACACATTAAAATGTTACAATATTTTTGTTTTATAAAGGAATTTTTCTACTTGGTGTGAACGCCAGAATTTTCAGCTTTTGCACAAATAGCTGTGAAACTTTGATCCATGTGGCTGTTAAGGTTCTTAGAATTAAATTTTAATGACGGTCACTGGTTAGCAACCACGTTTTTTTTTTGGGTTTTTTTTTTTTTGTAATACTCCTTTTTATAATTTCTTCTTCACTCTCCAGCTTTAACCGGGACTGGAGGTACCATAAAGAGGAACGGGTTTGGATAACTAGGGCACCTGGCATGGAGCCCACACTGAAGACCAACACCTATGAGAGGGGCACCTACTACTTTTTTGATTGTCTTAACTGGAGGAAAGTAGCCAAGGTAAGAGTTGATATTATCAGGTAGATCTGGGACAAGTTTTACTCTTTTTATTTATTTATTTTTATTTTGTGGATTAGACTTATTGTGTTAAAGCTGTGTCTGCTTCTCTAAGGAATTTCATCTGGAGTATGACAAGCTGGAAGAGAGGCCTCATGTGCCAACAACATTCAACTACAACCCAGCCCAGCAGGCCTTCTAAGGCCCAACCAGTCCAAAGGCCGCAGCTGTTCCTGTACACTGTTGTCCAGGAGGGACAATGGGGTCCACACAGCTTGGTTTTTTTAATTCCTTGAGGATTTGGCTATTTGACTGTGGGGGTCATCACCACCATTAAAACTGCCCTGCTTTTTCAAATTTACAAGCTGCCCCAAAACACCAACGATTGTTCTGTTTTTATTCTTCATGTTCCTCCTGTTTTTTTTTTTTTTTTTTTCTTCTTGTTTCGAGCAGGGTCCGTGTTATGTTTACGTCTCTGAATCTGAAGCCTGTTTTCTCCCAGCAAGGAGGACTGACCTTGTGGCACAGGACAGTGACAGAACAAAGGTTATACTTTGTATTTACACCAAGTGTTAACTGAATTAAAGACGGGGAAAGAAAAGTTGACATTCTAGGAAGAAAGTTAAAGGGTGAAAGAAATGCAATGTTTATTGTTGCACTATATTTAGTAATAAAAGAACACAAAATTTGTTTGTGCTTTTTTTTAATGTGAACACTCCCTGATAAACACCCCCCCCCCCTTCATTTTCTTTTAGTTTTTTGTTTTGAGTCAGGGAGTTCAATTACATCTCATCTCCTTACACCCTCCCACCAATTTACATTTATCTTCTAACCTGTTTTTGCACCACCAAACTTTTTCTGTCACATACCGTTTCTCCCTCTGTCCATCTCTGCGATGTCTGTGCCGACCGAACATGGACTCAAATTTAGGAGACTACTTCTTCTTGAAATCCTCACAGAGGCCGAACATCTACATGACTTTGCTCCAGAGCAAACAAAACTCTTTCCAGTCTTTGTTACAATTTTGTAAGAAATGTGTACATTTTTTTTCTTTGCATCACATAAATTAGTATATGTATGTACGAATGTATATATATGATTGAGATATATATATATATATATATATATGTATGTGTATGTGTATATATATATATATATATATATATATACATACACATGACATTTATTTTGGAAGAAATTTTGCCCTGCCTTGTACCTCGTTTTTATGAGGTGAGCATGGATGCAATATGTGGACGCAACAGGAATTTTCTGGATCTGCTGGACAGGGTGTCACATGACACTGGGCACTCACATCAAAATAAAACTAAACATAAAAATGTCAAGTGAGGAAAGGCCTGAATCTCAGCCCCACCACCACCGAAAAAAAGATAAACCTGGAGATCATTATCACCCCCTGAATTTCAGCTCAAACAGAAGGGATGCATTTCATTTGAAGCTGTTTGAACAGCGATGAACAGCAGCATTTCATAGGAAACGGAAAAGTGACTAAGGAGAGAAAAAAAAAAAAAATCCAGACCAATCTTGTATTTTCTGAATTTAAAGCTTCATTTCTTTGTATTAAAGCAGAAAAAGGCTTTCCTGAACCAACTTGTGTCGTTTATTGACTCTCATTAAAGTTAGTGACCTCTAATTAATACTGTACCAATCCATATGCAGCATAGCAAAGGAAGGTCATCCACAGAAAACACTGAGCATGCGATCTGTACTTCAAGACCTTTATTTGTACCTTTTAAAGACTTAATAAAAACTCCTAAATGAGTCATTAAATTCTGCTGAAAATGCAAGTTTTATTATTCTCCAAAGACTTTTTACTGAAGTTAATTCATGGAATGTAATTACATGTAGTATCACATGCTGACATACAAAAACTGTAATGACACACCTTCAGTGCAGCAGTAAAAACTGAATTTTAGAACTGTAGCTTTTGCATCAGGATGTGTTATTTCTAAATTAGGTTATCAAAACAAGTAACCACAGTTTAGAAAGGCACCCTAATTCATACAATGTACAAAATGGACCAAGAAATGGTACACAGCTATGGCACACAAACGTGAAACTTTACACTGAAAACATTCACAGTAGTCTTCACTCCAAAGTTTCCATTAAAGGCCATAAACAATCACAATGATACACTGGACAGCAGCAAAGAGGCAACAAATCCGTTAGTTTGAAACAAAGGTCCAAATTAGTCCAAGACTGACAGTTCAATAGAAAAATAATGCAGTCCATCCACACTGAGTAAATGTATCAAAGGATACACTTTTACACTGGACTTGTTAAATCAGGTTATCTTTTGAACGTTGCTGCATTTATAAATGCTAAGAATTTAAACAGTTATTAGCTGTAGGGATGATATACTGATGTTTCTAGTATGGAAACACAGACAGACACTTGCTGTGGTAGCACTTAAAGTACATTCCTTCTCTAATGAAGATAACTGTGCTGCGGTGGGGCATAAAAAGCCCTAAAACTATTGTCTTTCAACTGTCTTCTGCAGTTTCCAGTCTTTTATCCCTGAACTGCACACGCAAGTGCAGCCTGCCACCTGAGCTCTCCTCTTCATCACTCCAATCCAGTATGTGACGACCCCAATGATCTGACAGACAGGCTCACTTTGAGGCGGGTTCAGTGGGGGTGGAGCTATCTGAAGAGCTTCCTGCTTTGGCAACTTCTGTTGGTGGAAAAAATGGCAACATCAATCTTTCTATCTCTTGAAAAATGATCTACAAATAGCCTATATGTCAGGAGGAGTGTGTCAGTGGTTTTGCATAATTTAAAGTCTTTATTAATGACCCCAGCCACCGTTAACCTTTATCTTTCTTCTCCTGAGTTTCCTCAGCTGCCGTCTTGTCAGCTCTGAAGAAGATGCGGGCGCTGCTTAAAGAGAAGTAGAGAAGCTCAAACTCCTGCAATAAAAAGAAAAAAAAAACAGATCAGAAACATTTCAGTGGCCTCTCACAACCACCACAACACCAGCTTTTAAATTAATCTCCTTTTTGCTGCAAACGTACCTGGAGGTACACATCCAGCCTCTTCTGGGTGAGATTCATAGTTTGCAGCAACTTTTCATCCTGACTGGCAGACTGGACGTTCTGCTCCTTCACCACTGCATTCATCTCTTTCTTGTACTTATCTCTGACAGACTGGAACCAGTGCAGAGAGTCAAACTCCAGATATTGGTCCAGTAGCTTCAGAATGTATGCCACACCTGAGAGAGAAAGAGACCAAGAAAATGCAGCAACAGAGGGGGCAGAGAAAGAGACGAGTATGTCAAGAGCCAGGACAGGAGAAAGGATTAAGGATGCTCCTTCAGTTCTATGTGTATTATCAGGTTTGCCTGCTCACCCATTGCAAAGCCATCATCTGTGAAAGCAGCTCCAGATTTGTTCTTTTTGTTGAGCTTCTCCTTGCAGCTGATGGAGTGCTCCACAAAATTTAAAGTCTAGGAGTGAGATTTGTTGCGATAAGTACAAACAGATTTCACGTGAGGTTAACATGACGGGTAGCAAAATATCAGCACTGACCAGCGGTGGTACAATCATGTAGAAGTTCCTCAGGTGCATATTCTTTGCACTACGAAACTCGGGCGCAAACACTGCCACCAGCATCTTGAAGTACTCTGTCCCCTCTGCAGAGTTGCTGGTGAGATCTCCCAAAACCGAGTCCAGGATGCTGTGGATGATAATAATAGTGCCCATAAAGAAAATAAATTACAGCAAAGAATTAAATGGGAAGGAATGCAGGAATATAATTCTTGACTTGAAAAGTGCAGGCTGAACTTCAGCTTATTATGCACACAGTACTGTAGGTAACATATGAAACAATAAGGGAACAATACAGTATGCATAATTATTTATGATTCCATATGTCTTTAATTTTATGTGGTACTTCAAGACTTTTAAACATTTTTGTTTTCACAATAGTAATTTTTCCACCATAGTTTCTGGTGAATGGCCCCAAAATCCATTTTCTATATTTTTACACTTTCATTCATGATTTTTACTTTATTTTTTATGTTCCCATTACCAAATATTATTTACTCTATTTTACTCTAATTCAGTGATAATTAATAAAAAAAACAAACAAAACATTTCCACTGTATTCAGAAGCTGATGGATCAGTGTAAGTTAGTATCGTTGCCAAATACAGTCAGTCTAAGAGATTTAAACGACAAACTGCAAACAATGGGAGATGCTCTGTGTTTATCTTTTTTCTAGCTCTTGTGCCCCCTACTGGTATGACGATGGAAATACACTCAACACTAATTGATGGGTGCAGGATTGAAATGTTAGATTCAAATCTGAAGCTGACAGATGATTTAAAATCCATCCATCCATCCATCCTAAGGACCTGCTCCACAAACACTTATATACAACAAGAAGCAGCAGCTATCCCTTGCGAATAAGCTCTCTTATTCACAAGAGGTTGCCATAGCAGGTAGCACAGCATGTTTGATTTGCCAGTTTTACACCAGATGCGCTTCCTGATGCAACACTAAAGGGATTTGTGTCTCCACTTGGAATAGGAGCAATACTTCAAATAAAAGGGTGAAGACTACCTTTTCACACATTACTCACCTAGCAGCTCTTTGGGTCTCCTCTGTCAGTCCCTCTTCCTTCACCAGCTCCTCAAAGTTGACTATATCCTCCAGATCTGGGACAAATCTGAATCAACAACAAAAATGAAAATGTTTCCACTAGTGAGATAAAAATGATTCTGATTCAAAAATCAGATTCCACTGACTTTTTTTTTTTTTTTATACCTGATTGCGCTGCTGCAACAATGGAGGCCTCCAGAACGGATCATACGCACATAGCCCATGGCGTTACCTGAAACAACAGTGAAATTGTGCTGTCTTTGCATGCACCTGCAGTTTCAAGACTAATATTACAAACCAAGAAAAGCTTCCTCACCAATCTGGCTGATGAGCTGTCTGAACTGGTCCAGGTAGCTCTGTCCATCAGGAGTGATGCCCAGTTTTCTGATACCACGGTTAAACTTATCCGCCCGCTCGAATGGGTACTGTAACAACAAGACAATCTGTGTCTGGTACTGTAGCGGTTTAGACTGAACAACAATAGGTCCATTTCATTTTAATCCCTGACTCTCGGCTGTTTCTGTTCATTTAAAACGAGTGAATCTGGAGAGAGAGAACACCGCACCTTCTGATCAGACTGGTCCTTTGTTTCTCTGAAGAAACGGATGTCTTTGATGAGTCTTGACTTGATGTGCTCGTCGTACATGAACTGACTGAAGATGTAAAACTTCTTCCGCAGAAACTGGTAGGTGAAATTCACCTGGTAGAAGAAGAGAGGCGATTTAAAAGAGGCCATACACCTACATCTGATATTAAATATTAAAAAACTGTTTTCTACTGTAAACTCACAGTGGTGTTCATGATTCCTGTACCGTGGGTCCGGATGGAGTTGGCGATGTGACGGATGTTGATGGTGTTCAGGTGCTTGTTGTTGCTTGCCTTCTCAATGAAGATCTGTCACAAAGCAAATGACTAAAATTTACACAATGCAGAGACAAGAACAGTTTGTGGTTCCATGGTAGAAAGGTGAATATGGACTCGTTACCTGGTTGTTGAGGTTGTAAAGGTACCGTGAGACAAAAACATGAATGTTTCTCATGATCTCCAAAACATCTAAACCCTGGTGAGAGCACGCAGAGAATTCAGTTAAACGATGTAAATCTCCACCTCTGCTCATCATGCGTGATGTGCAACCAAACAGACCTGCTCCAGTGTCTGGCTGGGCAGGTGAGCCTCAGTCATTGTAAGACCATAGCGCTGTGTAGCAAGGCTTCTCATCTCACTGTAGGTGGCCCAGTCATGAAGAGCGACAGTAGTCAGGTTATAGAAAGTTTTATCCAGGTAGTGGGTCACATAGGCTGCAAGGACATTAAAAAAATGAAACATTGTTTACCTTCAAGACCATCTTACAGTTTTCCAGCCTCACATAGTAAACACCTGCTGAGGACTATTGTGTTATATCCAAAGATTAAGCTTTCTTACTCTCATGCCCTGTTATGCTTAACCTCTGATCCCTGCACATAGGAGAGATGCAGCCATGCAGCATCTCCCCAACTGAGACAGTGTCCTGTTTTCTGTCCTGGTTTCAGTCTCCAAACAGAAGACTTGTTTGCCCCATCTGCTACACATATCTTGTTGAACTGTGTTTGACCTGTGTTTGACAACTTCTGCCTAGCAACAGTGTAATATGATACTGTGGGACCTTGTAGAAATGAGGCCTGTCTCCCTCCCTACACTGCTGCACGCTCTGTACCAACTGAATTCTTTCTGGCAAGAATAATTTAATAATTTTCAAAAGACAACTCAAGCAGTAGACTTTTTTAAATTTAATTCACTAAGATTCCACAATACTGTAGTTCTACCATAAACAGTTTACTGCATCTGCAAACAGCTGCAGAGAACAGATCACTTGCACAGAACACTTTTTGTATATTTACTATAACTGGGGACTAAGTCACCAGAAAGCAATATTCAAGATGTTACCTGCACTCTTTATAACTGTTGGGGTTTATTTTTACTCTTTTTACCTTATGAACAAAATGATAATGTTTCAGAGTAAAACTGCAATCAAATAATTAAATAGTGAATCAATCAATGATTAAATAAGTGAATAAATGAAATTATTAGATTAATAATAATTGAATTAAATTAATAATTGCAGTTGACTTAAAGCTCTAAATAGTAGTTGATTAAATGATAAATTAATACGTGAATCAAATAATGTATAATCAGTAGTCGAATTAAAATGATCAAAATAGTGGCTGAATTAAAATAACTAAATAGTGGCTGAAGCAAATAATAGACAATTAAATAATGCATTAGATAGAGAGCAGACAGATGGGAGACCCGTGCTCGCCAGACTAACTTCACGGCCTTTGGGCGATATGTTTATCTTATTTATGACATTCCCAGTCTCAGAGAAGAATTTATTTTATCCTTAAAGGTTTTGCCAAAACATGTACATGGGTATGTGTAGGCCATCGCACCCTGTTACTAAGCTGAATAAAACACGCACTGACATGACCTCTGTTAAGATGGCAAACAAACACCTACATTTACATTCAAAAAATAAAATAAAATCAAGGGACACATAAATCTTCACAAATAACTATACAGATGATTAAAAATACATGGTTTAAAGTTTTAGCACCCCAAAAAGTGAAAAACAGGAGTGAACATGATTCCAGCGGACACATCTGTACCTTTGATATGAATGAAGCGGTTGAAGAATCGGATGGGTTTGAGGGAAAAGAAGTGGGCCAGATCCTTCATGCCAACTTTAAAAGGGTTCCTGTCGTCAAGCTTCAGGTGGGTGTGAACAGAGAGACGCAGGTCCTTCTCGATCTCCTTACACAGCTTGTCGAGCAGGTGCTACAACACAGGAACGTGAAAATGAATAAAAAAGAAAATAAAAGTTTTACAAAAAGGCACGAGAGGAGCACGTTCAGTGAGTGTTCTCACCTCCTTGAACACGTCCATGATCTCCTTGTCGTAGCTCTCCAGCAGCTGGTCACATGACTCCATGTGTTTGGAGTGCATCATGGACGGCACGCTGTCCTTTAATGCACTGAACATGTACTGTGCAAGCCAATCACAGGATGCGTGCAGATGGGTAGAACAGCAGAACAATCCAAAAAAAAAAAAAAAAAAATTATCATGTGTATGGTTACAACTCCTACTTTACTCAATAGGTTTGAGCTGAGAAAATAAAGAGCAAGGTGTCTTGTCAGGGTCATTCTGACTCAGGTCATGATACGATAAACAGCCCTTATTATAAGGGATTAATGTAAACAGACGTCGCTATGGTTGGGCGCCAAGGACTTGCTCTCACTGTTGTAAATTTTCATTTATTGGAAGATTTCCTCTACTGCTTTTGATTTATATCACAATGTTTCAAAGCTTCACTGTATTATGTTCATCACAGGTCTGTCCGCTTACGTGTATCCGTGCTGCATCCACAGCGTTGTCGTATACGTCATCTAGATAGATGGGAAACACAGCTCGGTGCCAGTAAAGGAAACTACAGTCACACTGCAGTTTGACCCTGAGGAGCAAAGAAAACTACATTTTAGCAAGCATAAATAATCTTAAGGTAGGTGAAAGATAACACTGAATTAGACCATTGATGTGACAATCTGTGCCAAATTTTTCCGCACTCTTCTAATGAAACCCAGCAGGAACTGAGTTGCCAGATGGCTGAAAGCTCCAACAAATAATCAATGAGTCACCTGCCAACATGTGGTTATGTTGACAATTTGGATCAGTGTCTGCATGTTTTTGGCTTTAGACTAGTGGAATGACACATTTGTGAGTTCAGAAGGGTGTGGTTCAGAATCTGGTGTCCTTCCAGCATTTTCCTTCCTTTTTTCCAGGTTTAAATGACAGTGTGACAGATAGTACTGGACCTCTAAAAACGGAATAAAAAAGTCCCACCTTTCACTCAGTTCACTGATCAGATCCAGCTTCTTCAACACGAGCTGCAGCGGAAGCAGCTCCTCATCCTTGAAGGTTTTCTAGAATAAAGTTAAGACGATAACTAAGAATGAACTAAAACAGGACGAAGGAAGAAATTTGCGTTTAAATGTCTCCTCCTGACATACCAGCTGCGTGCCAACACACAGAGCCAGAGACACCACAAGGCGGCGTTCCTTTGTGCTGGGACCACTCAGAGCATTTTCTGCCAGCACCAAAGAGGACAGCACATCCAAGCGCTGCTCACTGTACTTCTTGTCAGAGATCACCCTTTTCTTGAGGGAGAGAAAACACAGTATTATATTAAATGGTGCACCATTTAGAGAAACGGAGTAAATGCCACAATAATGACAATTCTCTGCAGTCCAGATCTTCATTAAAATCTTTGGCTCTAAAAAAACATTTTCCGAAAATGCGTCTTAGTCATTTTTTAGTAATCTTGGAGACAGACAGAAAAACGAACAACTATGCAGAAATGGTCCCATATCTTCTCCTATAAAACAAACGCCTCCTGTAATCGGTTTGGTTTACCTTGGCAGTGCTGATAGCATTGAGGGCCTGTGCCTGCAGCTGCTGACTAATGTGAGAAACGGAGTCAGCTATCACCATAGAGCGCCTGTAAAATGTGTGCTCCACAGCCTGAAAGGAGAGTCACATGACACGTATTATCACTTTCACTGAAACAGCTGTTAAAGAGAGCTGCAACACTCAAAAGAGCACACACACACACACACACACACACACCTTGAGTAACTCAACTAGTCGACAGAGAGCTTTGACCGATGTCTTGGTCATGGGCCGCTGCATGGACACGTACATGTTCATGGCCGTCTTGATGATGGTACTGATGGTGTAAGCATACAGAATACCCTGTAAATTAAACACAGCACTTTTGTGTTAGGTCATACGTGAATGTAAAGGTTCACACTATTTTATGAAATGAAACAAAAAGAAAAAGGAAGCACATTTAGCTACACGAAAATGATAGATCAAAGCTATTTCTGCTGTGGGAGGACACTCAGTGCAAAAATAAAGTGCATTCAGAGCTGCCGACACTACTCACCTGTACAAACACATTACACCTGCTGTTAAGGTCTTCTACCAACTTGTCACTTTTTTGTTCTTTGTACAACATAGACTCCATCTTCATCATCCAAGAGGTTACAAACAGATAGTAGGACTGAACATCCCTGAAGACAAAGAATATGTCAGATACTTTACTTTATATATAGTAAGTGTGGCTAATTTTTTAGCTCTACTTGCTTTGTTAATGTCTGTGCCCTCTGCTGCAGGTAAGCATCTCTCTGCACTCTGATGGCCTGCAGACTCTTCTTATCCATCAGTTTAGCTGCAGCCGGGACCTTAGCGGTGAGGAAAGTGTCGGGAAACCAGATGATGTTTGCAACCAGAGTGACAGCGGGAACCTAAGTGAACATGTGGGCACAAACACACGATCGGGATGTTACCACTTGTGCCAGGAAGGAACGACTGTCACTGACAAAGTAAGAAAATAGGCAAGTACGGAAACCCACCTTTTTACAGACATCAAGCAGTGCCTTGTAAAGCTTTTTGTCAACACTCCTGAAAATGTGAAAGTGAAGCACAAAGAGACCACAGACGCCAGCATATTTGTCTCTCTGGTCAATTTCCGAAGGTTCGCCTGAAAAAGAGCAAATCAGTCTCACTCTGAAGAACACAGTAAAGGAAACTGGTCTTCTCTAAAAAGGTAAAAACTGACCAATCTTGGACTCGACATTGGCGAATATGGTGCGAATGTTGAAGGCAAACTCCTCAGCAAAGGCACTGTTTTTGGAAACAGCTACTCCCTCCCCAGGATCATCAAATCTTTGCTCGACACAGGCCTGTTGCACATCATGAGGTTAATGTTCATCATATTACATTCAGAAAAACCTTATCTGTATAACAACAATATAATAAAGGAAAGTCACCTGGAGTATCATGCCATCCAGCAGCTGCCCCTCCAGCTTGAGCAAAAGCTTCTCAAAAGGTTTCAGCTTGTCTTCAGGAATGGAAAATTTCCCAGGGTTATGGTGTACAGATTTCAGTAACCTATACAAGCGATAAACAGCAAAAGTGAACAGGAAGTTTTCCAAGATGCTAGCGAGACCTTCTATAATGCATGATTTGGAGATGGTAGTATTGACAAAAAGACAGGAGGCCGAGCTGGTGGTGGCAGAACTGAAGATGTTAAGATGTTCATTGGGAGTCACCGGCATGGATAGGATTAGAAATGAGTATACAGGCAAGGCTGAGCTGGTTTGACATGTGCAGAGGAGAGAACTAAACAAAGGATGCTAAAGATGGAAAAAAGAAAGACTACAGAGATGTAGTGAGAGAACACATCCAGAGGGTTAGTGTAACAGAAGAGGATGCAATGGATAGGAGGAGATAGAAGCAGATGACCAATTGTGACGAGCAGCCAAGAGAAATAGAAAAAAGATATGAGGGATGATCCCAGCTGTCATAGGGCGAGAGGCAGGGTACACCCTGTGCAGGCTGCCAGCCTGTCGCAGGGCTAACACAGAGAGACAGACAGCCATTCACACCTATGGGCAATTTAGAATCACCAAGTAACCTAACCCCACTAACTGCATGTCTTTGGACTGTTTTATTACATCCTTTACGCTGCACGTCATATGTTACAATAGCTGTCTGTGTAATAGTGTAATAACCTTTTATACATCTTCCAGTGGTCTTTTAGAGTGTTGTGATTTTCCATAATCTCATCAACTGTGAGCAGCACCACCAACAACTCTCCCAGGTGCTCGTATACTATCTGTAAAGGAACAGCAGAGCAGCCACAGTATAAATGACTGAATCACAAAAAAAATAAATATTAAAACCTCACACAATTTATGAACTCACCTGGAAATGGACACCAGATGACTCAATGATTTTTGTTGCACCCCTGTAATTCAGAAGAAAGACAGTTTTTACATTTTATCTTGTCATAAGAGATCAAAATACAGCCTGGGAACCAGATTATGTTTCATATTCTGTAGCAGAATGTTTTTGGTCCCCCTTCTAACAGATTTTAGTCCAGCTTAGCCATGCCACGCCAATCACATCTCATCTAATATGAGGCAGGTTTGATACAATGATAGCGCAGAGCAGCAGCACTGAGGCACTTTCATTAATAACCAATATAATATTACTATATCATGTGTTGTATTGCTGTAACTGGCTGTTGGTCTAATTAACCCAGGCGATACACCTGTTACCTGCCGTAAGCTGCCGTGAACAGCTGGTTAACACCGAGCATATCACCGCTGAAACATCTGATCAAATGCACTTTGAATTACCATAATTACACGACCGCTTGTGCAAAAAAAGCTCAAGGCAGTTTGTTCTGAGAACCAAAATGTCACCTCATTTTCAGGTGCTTTGCCTGGATGTAAAGCGCACACAGCCTCTCTCTACAAGAATAGTGCATTGACTGTGACATTATTGTCATGAATTCATGGTTCATACTTGCTGCTGTTGTAGAGGGCAGCCAGCTGATGAACAATACTGACCACCACTTCATAACATCTGGACACAAAGCAGGACAGTTCCTGTGAAAGGACAAAGAAAAATTTAACTATTAACATTTTCTGGACTTCAGTAAATAACAATATGGCAGAAATCTGTTACTACCCACCTGCAGGAATGAGATAAATCGGCCCATCTGAATCTGGGACTCCCCCTCGACAACACTTGTGTCAGACACTGTAACAGAAATTCACGTGTCTTATTTGTTATTTAAGAAGCACTTTGTACCAAGCCTAGAATTTAGTGAAACAATAATAGTTCACAGACTACCTCCTTCTCCATAGTACAATAGGCCATTGTAGAATTTGGTTTCTGCCTTGAAAAGAAACAGAATAACGGTAAATAACTATCTCACGGAAAGTATATCAATCATTTGATATTGGTGAGGTCATAATATTCCAATAATCATAATAATTGCCACCATGAACCAGCAAAAATTGAGCTCATAAACACTGATGAAAATAACACTAGATTTACTCCCACTTTAGGCAGGAGCAGAAAGATATACTCAAACATAATCGGTACACAACTAACTAACTGGTAAGTAGCACAGATCATTGTTTGACCACACTTACCTCATACTTCAGCTTCTTAACTTCACTACAGAGAGCAGCGTAAACTGTAATCACTTTGTTCAGAACCTGTACACAAGCAAAGTGATCATTATAAAAAAGAAAAGAAAAGAAAGAAAGAACAACTCTTTGGATATGAGAGTTAAACATGACTAATTTGTTTGTCTTTACTTACTTTGTTGTCAGTTTTAATTAACTCTAATAAGGATGATTGCTCATAGGGAAGAAGCTGAAAGGACACAGAAAGTATAAGGAAGGAAATTACACAATTATAGTTGTGTAAAAGAAATGTCATTCTTTTCAACTTAGTGTACAGCCGGTGTGTTTGAGGTGTTTCACCTTCAGAGCGATGGGGTCCAGAGTGAAATCCCACACATCTCCAATGGAGTCATCCAGAGCCTCTTCAATACCCTTCAGCTGAGAAGTGTACTCCTCCAGAAACTTACTGTAGTTCTTTAGTTGAACCTCTGTGTGTATTTCTGTTGGGAGGAATGTTTGACACTGTTAGTTGTCCTTGATTCTGTAAACCTTCTACTCGACTCCTCTACATTTTATAAGCAACACTGCTGTTCTTACAGCACTAGATTTTCATGAGACAAAGAGACACTTGAAACTTACACAACTGTCATTTAAAGCTTTATGTTGCCCAGTACATTCTGCAATTTTATCTTTAACTTCCACAGCAGTAAACCGCTACATTATTAGTAATAAAAAAAGGGGAAATTACTGCATATAAACCTGCTTGTGATACTTTTGATTATTTTTTTCTACTATGAGATTACTAATGGTGTTGCATATCAAGCTGTTAAGTAATTAATAATTCTACAAATAATAAAAACCTTAATTTACTGCAGGTGTCTTGTATTCAACGTTCTGATCAAGTGAAAGCTCAAAAGCATTAGAAAAATCATTAAGAAAATCCTTTAAGTGAGAGTGGTAGCCACATTATTGAGCTAATATTAATATAAAATAAGTAAAGCTAGACTATGGCTAATTCTAAGGAGTTACCAAGCTATTTTGTCCATTATATTTAGTTGACTAAAGGCAGTTAAAGGTCACCGCTCCGTGCCATCTACCCTTAACTAAACAAGCTGGCGTAAATAAATATTTTGAGAGCCAGAGAGGGAAGGACTAGCAGATACACAAAGCAAAAGCAATGGGTAGTTTTGTGGCCTTTAAAAAAATTAGAGTAAGTGTAAGAGTAAGGCTTTAACAGTACTGTCAAAACCAGCTGTCAGCCTGATCAGCTGTATGTGACACATTGCGATAACTGACGTTCGCTGTTAACTACAGCTAGCTATTAATTCCACTAATTTACTCCTTCAATTTTAACTAGTGCGGGTGTGGTAAATGCTTGCTTTAAGCTCGATGGCATTAACTAAAAACAAATTGTTTGAATTAAACAGCAGGGCGCATTTTCTTCCACTAATACGAAGCCCATTTGCAAAGCATCGGGCTAGCAACTTGAGCTAGCGCTAGATGCTAAAGTAGTAAACTTTAGCCTGCCACAGTATTTGTTTGCATGTCAGGACTGAACGGAGCACTTACTTTGTGAACCATCGTCAAAACGGTCAAACTCCCAGTCGGGTGCGATAATTTCTACCGCCATACTTCCAGAAATAATATGCCAAAAATCCCAAACACAGTGATGCTAAAAAGTAGGGCTACACGATCCCATGATGGATCTCATGATTCTCTGAAAGGCCGCTAGTGCTCATGGGAAATGGAGTCTCTTAGAAAGGAACAGCAGCTGAGTTGACTCTCAGGATAGATAGATAGATAGATAGATAGATAGATATCATTTGCCCTGCCTGAGATCCTCGGGCAGGGAATTCCAAAGATGCGTGCGTGTGTGTGTGTGTGTGTGTGTGTGTGTGTGTGTGTGTGTGTGTGTGTGTGTGTGTGTGTGTGTGTGTG
>JAVDPK010002262.1:853972-873856 GCA_034780415.1 Cichlasoma orientale | reverse complement strand
CTCACCTTTACGTCTGTGATTTCCCCTCTGTGTCTAAGTATTTCTTATTACATGTTGCATACACTCATACTATGTAATCAAGCTTTCCCTCCATCTAGGCCTATCCACCAAATGTCTAAAGCAGATAATATATTTAAAGCACATAATATTTCCACAATAGATAGATAGATAGATAGATAGATAGATACTTTATTGATCCCACAAGGGAAATTATTGACATAATTTGCATTTGGATTGCCACTGTTGGATATTTTCTGATCATTTAAGAGTCTGCGCATTAAACTTCAGCTGTCATAGGGGGTTTAGTACCTGGTCATGTCTTAGGAATTTCATATAAAGAGTATTGTCTCTGTGAGACAATGCAGCCTCAGTAATACTGACGTGAAACAGGCATGAAGAATGATAACGTAAGCAATCCTTGCAGTCATCTGATTCTGAAACAGGCTTATGTGACAAAAGCTCTCTCTATATTAAAGTTGCACACTTGATTATCTTCATGACAGAGACATGTTTTTCTGTTTCCTATTTAGACCAAGTATTTGTGATCACTGCCTTAGGAGCAGCTGGAGCTACATCTTGCGGAGCCAGAGTTTGCACCATGGTTGTCCAAGAGTCACAGGATACAAAACTGTCCCAAAGTGATTCTGTGTGCAGAAGCCAACAAAACGTATCCAACACATCTTTATCCCAGCTCTCTGGAAGCTCACAACATTTTACTTCTAATGGAAGCATCTATTATGAGCCAGAGGAGTACACTGAGACAGACTTTCTGCTCCCGAATGAGCTTTATGGTGGGTCACGGATCAGCAGATCCATGAGAGCAAAGGATGCAGATGTCTCAGGCGCACCTGCAGAGTCCATCTGCTCCATGGTTATGCAGATTCTGGTGCCATTTCTGTTGGCTGGGCTCGGAACAGTTTTTGCCGGGATGGTGCTTGATGTTGTTCAGGTGAGAGAACAGAACACAGAGGAAGTTTATAGAGAGAATGAATGAGAACGAGATCATATTATTGTGGGATGACAGAAGACTTGGGGAACATAAGGTGAAAATCTGACCCAAACCTTTGTATTTACATCACATCGTACACTGAGTTATTATTGATGAATGATTGATAGTGTTGGTTTTGGCTGTGGTTTTCTTCTTCTAACATGTTTTTTTTTTTTTGCTTTATTTTGTAATCTGTGTTGTTGTGGCAGAGCTGGGTGGTGTTCCAGGAAATCACAGAGATCTTAATTCTGGTCCCAGCTGTTTTAGGCATGAAGGGAAACTTGGAAATGACTCTGGCCTCAAGACTCTCAACTGCTGTGAGTGTGTGCATATAAACAGTGACACACAGGCCAGAAATTCAATGAAAACACACAATGACAATGACAAAGTGCAATAGCCTACAATCCAAATTATTGCCAACAATGATCCAAAAATAGAACAAGCACGTTGTTCTAGAAAATAACATTTTCAAATATTATCATAATTATTTGCAAAATTCTGATATTTTTGTGCAGTAGATAGTAATAATAGAACAGAATAGATTATATTAATATAATGTGCTTTTCGCTACCCCCCCATACCCTATACTCCCCACACCCCAACATGTGTGTGCGTCCATGTATGTCCTCGTGCGTGTGCGTTTTCTCTCGTGACAGCTACCTATAGGGTTTGTGTATGTGTTTCATCTGTTCAATTCGGCAATTCTGCACCATGCATAACAAATATTTATGATCCTTAGACTATTTCATGTATTGTGTATTCGCGGATGTGATGGGACAGGGGGCCAGAAAACTTAAAAAAAGTTCAAAGGGACACACCACCGTTTATAAAGACCATGTGTTAAACCCTACATCTGCTTCATCAGAGGTGTCTTACCTCCACCATATTCCACCTATCAAGATATCTAACCAATGTTAGCCGTAAATACTTCGCGTTAAAGCTTCATCAAAGGTTTATTATCTCCAGCGTATTGGTGTTACTAGCAATGCTCCCAGCTATCCAACCGATGTAAGCCATAAATACTTTGTGTTAAAGCGTCTGCCTGCTTCATCAAAGGTGTATCATCTCCACTGTATTGATGTTAATTGCTGTAACACCAATACAGTAAGCCATAAATACTTTGTGTTAAAGCTTCATCAAAGATTTATTATCTCCAGCATATTGGTGTTACTAGCAATGCTCTCAGCTATCCAACCGATGTAAGCCATAAATACTTTGCCATAAATACATAAATACTTTGTGTTAAAGTGTCTGCCTGCTTCATCAACAGTGTTTACCTAGTTGTGTTGCATCCTACAACCAGACTTTTTCACCCCTCACATTCAGGTTGCCATTATTTAAACTCACAAAAACACATGTAGTTTGATTTCACTATCATGGTCTTAAGTATTTTACTTTGTAGTGTAAAAGTGTTTTGTTGGTCAAAGTCAGTATTTGTTACACATTGTTTTTAAAATAAAAGTTGTAACATAGTCCTGACCTAGGTTCAGTTTATTCCCCAAACTGAGCGTCATATAGGAAATGACCATGTGTCAAAGTATGGATCAGACAGTCAATGGTTCATTTAGTTAGTCCTTTTCCATCCACTTTATATGATTGACTCAATAAAGTCAGAACATGAAGTAAAATGGCTTTGAAACATCACAGGTTATGAATAGTATTCCCTATCTTGTGCACACCCTAATATACATAAAAACATAGTATGCTACTATCACCATGGCAGCTATAAACAGTTTTTTATTCATAAAATAAACTATAACTTCAAACATTACAAATCAATAGTTTCTAATGCCTTACTGTAAGCAAGGAAAAAACCTGCAGACAGGCAGCGTTAACTAAAAACATGAGTGCTGTTATTATCCTAAACACTACAGATTGCTAGAAAGCCTTTATTCATTAAAGATATGTAGGTGTACAGCTATCACACACTTTCATCGTTTAGCTCATTGAAGGAGACGTTTCTGTAATGTCACACCCCTATGTTTGATTTAAACCCAGGTCCTGACGGTTAATCCTCGCTTTGTTTTTGGATAAATAAACTTTAAATTGATTTATTTATTACTAAATTATAATAATCACCAGTTTATTTTTTCTCCTGAAGAGAGCTATATCAGCTTTATTCACCACAGGTTATATCTTCTTACTGATGCCAAAAGAAACCCTCTAAAGTCAGAACAGAATGATCCACTCGGAACAACACGTTAAAATAGTGTTTTATGCTCCGCACTAAAACTGACCCTCTTCTTCTTCTTCTTGGCCTTATTGTGATTACCTTCATAAAAAACCTTTTGTTTGGAAGTCACAATGATACATCAGGCATAAAGTATACTTCTATCCTTTTTCCTTCATTTTCATTACTGAGATTCTAAACTTTAATCCAAACATTTTTGTTCAACAGGGACACACAACATCCATTTCACGACAGACCGAACTATTAGACATGCACACTAAGATTTTTAGTTGTCACACAATGTCATGGACCACAATCATTCTGCAGTCACAATCTGCTGCTGCCTCAGGTCTTATGCTCCGACATATTAAAGTTTGTGTCTTGTATTGTCTATATTTTGTTGGTGCACATACCTATATACACACACTAGGTGATGAGCATGTTCTCCCTGTGTTTGCATGGGTTTTCTCTGGGTACAGTTTCCTCCCACAGTCCAAAGACATGCGGTTAGTGGGGTTAGGTTAACTGAGGATTCTAAATTGTCCATCGGCGTGAATGGTTGTCTGTCTTTCTGCGTTAGCTCTGCGACAGGCTGGCGAACTGTACAGGGGGTACCCTGCCTCCTGCCCTGTGACAGCTGGGATAAGCTCCAGTTGAGCTCTGGGATGAGGTCCTGGTTTTTTATAAGTCACAGTATAGTGCTGAGATTACACATATGTAGATACTGTAACATTCAATTATTAATTTTCATTTATTCAGTTGACACTTTTATTGTTCACCTTGTGTGAAGATGTGAAGACAGCTTTTGACCCTGACCTCAAGTCTTTCTTCTTATTCCACATCTGGTAATGGATCCTATGTTGACCCTCTGTGACCTCTCTACGTTAATTTACACTGTCGTGGTCCGTAGGTTTTGCAGTTATTTTGGGAAATTTTATAATATTCATTATTTATCATGGACCACTGTGTGGCAGGCAGGAATAGGACCCCAATGAAGGACTTGGAAGACAGGACTGAACTGAAAAATACTCACAGCTTTAACTAAATGCAGACAGGGTCAGACTGGAGTCAGAAGTACAAACTAAGAATCAAATGGAACTGGAGATGCCACAGCAAGAGGGAAGGATGCAACAAAGAACAGAGGAAGACTCAGACTATATATACACATAAGGTAATGACGTGAGAGGAAACAGATGGGACCACAGCTGGATGTAATCACTGAAGATGAGACAAGGGAAGCAGAACTAAATATAAGACATGTGCGACCACAGGACATAAACCTTGGGTCAGGGATCCTCAAATCCAGGCCTCGAGGTCCGGTGTCCTGCAGGTTTTAGATGTGTCCCTAATCCAACACAGCTGAATCAAATGGCTGAATTACCTCCTCAGTATGCAGTCAAGTTCTCCAGAGTCCTGCTACACCTGACTTCTATATTTGACTCAGGTGTGTTGAAGCAGAGGCACATCTAAAACCTGCAGGACATCAGACATCGAGGCCTGGATTTGAGGATCCCTGCCTTAGGTTTATAATCTGTGCAAGAGAAAAGAGACTATCAAAATAAGGCAGGAAATAACTAATACTGAGACCAAAACTAAGACCTACAAACTTGACACAGAGACAGACGATAAACAATGCAGAAAAGTAATCTACAAACAAACAAGGGCTACAGGCACCAATACCAGGCATCAGAAGTGCCAGGAAATACATTCTCAACAGAAAAGCCTGAACATAAATGATTCATCAAACCAACCCATAAAACTCAAAACTGTTTCCAAGGCCCAGGGACCATGACTTTATTATTTTGAGTCTTCAGAATACTGTTCTTGTATTTTAGTTTTTTAAATTACTTTAGTTCTCCTAGTGTTTATAGACTTTTGTTATATTTGATTCCTTGGGCTTTAGTTTATTCAAGTCTCTCTAGTGTCTTGTATCTTAAAGGTTCCTGTTTAAGACACATGGACCCTTACGCAAACTGTCTGAAGATGACATTTTTGTTTGTGTCTGCACCCTTCAACAAGGTTGAATAAGAACATAGAAAGACAATTTGGAGTCTCACAGTCTTTAATTTGTTTCAGATTTCCACCGCAGGTATAATAAGAGCGACTTCAGTTTCTTGGGTCTCACAGTCAGATTTTTTCCCTTGTGTGTGTGAGTGTTCTTGTAAACTACCTTAGAAAGGTCACAGAGGGATCAGAACAAGACCTGGGTCCAGATGTGGAGGGTTCAAGGTTCAGTTACTGAAAAAAGCTTTCAGCTCAGTTGCTGTTTTCAGTAATCAGGCGTATTATTTGTTCTGTCAAAAACTGGGGCTAAAATGCCTCGGCCTCTCCTCCACTCTTGAGCCTCTCTTCAACTCTTCAACTCTTGAAGAGAGGCCCAGTCTTCTAGTTTCTATTAGATCAGCTGAAGAAAAGTCACTGCTGAGGAGCAGAATATATACATATATATTTATAAAGGGGTTGTGTCTGCCATTTTTTTCTAAAAATAACCATAATTTCTAATTATGTCATAATTTACAGCTCTGGGTATTTTCTAATGATTTGTGTGTGTGTATAGACCTGCAATAGACTGTCAACCTGTCCAGGTTGTACCCTGCCTTTTGCCCTATGACAGCTGGGGTAGGCTTCAGACCCCCCTGTGCCCCTGAATTGGATAAGTGAAAGAAGTTAGATGGATATTGTCTCCATCAGCTAAATGAGGTTGTCGTGTAATGAAATTGAGGCTGATCATTTTTTAAAGGAGTTAATAAAATGTCTGATGCTGTCAGGTGAATGCAGGAAAAATGGACTCTGCCAGTGAAAAGTGGATGCTGATTGCTGGAAACCTGGCAATCAAGCAGGTACATTATTTTCATTTAAACATTCAAAAAACAAAACTGTGTGGTGAAATATGACAATTCAATTTTTAAGTATCCATATATCTGTTAATCCGTGTAGTCCAGCTTTTTGTCTGACAGGAACTGTTTTCTTCTTCTTTTAAAAAGCTACAAGCTACAGTCCTGGGCCTGCTGGCTTCCCTAATGGCGGCTGTGTTGGGCTGGATGGCAGAAGGACAGATGGCCTTTCATCACATAGTGCTCCTGTGTTCAACCAGTGTTTCTACTGCCTTTGTGGCGTCACTTCTGCAAGGTAGCATCATAACCTGCCATTATTTTGAACCCTTGACATCCCTTACCTGTAACCCCCCCCCAACCCTAAAACACAGTATTTCATATCATCTTTATTGTTATGTGGCTACATTGCATGTAGTATACATTCACAGCTCTTGATGTCTCTGTGTCTATTAATTCTTTGTTTCCTTTTTCTATCTTTGCTCAGTTTTTGTACATGTCATCACTTTTCGGTGCTGGTTCTCTACAAAGTTTCTGTTAAATTCTGTTCTAATAAAGCTGAAATTTTTGAATGAAAACCTTTTACAGTTGTAGCTAAACTGAGGTTTAACGTTACTGCAGGTAAGGTTAAACTCTCAAGCAGAACGAATGCTCTGAGGACCTGGTGTCACCTCATTTGAGCTTGTCTTTAACGTTCTCAAGGTTTCGTTATGGTGGGAGTGATCATGGGATCCAAGCGTATAGGAATCAACCCTGACAATGTGGCCACACCCATAGCAGCCAGCTTCGGAGATCTCATCACTCTTGCCTTGTTGGTGTGCTTCAGTCAGTGGTTCTACTCCTTTATAGGTGAGAAAGAGGAGGACAACAGCATGGTCTGTTTTGAATGTGAAATACCAAAAACAGTTAAGAGTAATACTATATATTTGGTCCAAGAGGTCCAGGTATTTTTTTATTTTTGGCCAATGGGTGACACCAGTTCACCTAAGTCTGCTAAGATCACAGCTTTTACTTTTAATCTGAATCCTGGTAGAAAATGGAAGGAAAAATAATTGTTTTTCTTTTGACAGAACTTTATCCGTATGTATTGTACCTGGTGAATCTATTATTTTTATTCCTGATCCCTGCCTGGGTGACTATCTCCTCCAAACACCCAGCCAGTCACATCCTGCTGCGCACAGGCTGGGAACCAATCATTACAGCAATGCTCATCAGCAGGTACGCTCCTCAGCCCTTAACCCAGGAACATCTGAACACCTTAGCCTAGGTGTTTAGATTTCCTGATGTTTTGCACATGTGTGAATTTTGAATTAAATAAAAATACAGTAACTCATCATTTATATCATTTATGTAATAACGATCAGCTCATTTGATTCCATAAACTCTATGGATTATATTATTAAAAGTTATCTCCCTACCACCAATACTGATGAGAATACAGACAATACATATATATTTCTGCTTCAAAATAATTAAACTTTACTATTTCTATCATCCTTATGTGTAAAATTTCTTTACACTTTTTGTAAAATAAAAAAAAAAAAGTCTAACAAAATAAAATAAATGGATGAAAAAACCCTTTTAAACCTTTCATTTCATTTATGATTCCTTTCGGTTTACAGCCTCACATTATTTGATAAATGTTCTCGTGCTTATATCCCAGATTATTTGAATCAATTATTTTTATGTTTTATGGTTCCAGTAGTTTGGGGAATAATGAATATAACTTTTTACAAGCCCTGTTTTGGTTGTCTTTCTTTTAGTATTGGAGGACTTATTCTGTACAAGACTGTGTCAGATCCAAACTTGGCAGGAATCATAGTCTATGCCCCGGTCATAAATGGTGAGTTATTGTCTTTATTTATCTTCTTGAGATGATATTTGAGATGATAAAATATATTGATGTAACTTATGGGTAATGCTACATTTTTTTTTTTTATAATTTACTAATACACAGATAGCCTTCCTTTCTATCCTCAGTGAACATGTGAAAATTCCTGCTGACACCTTTACACTGCAGGACTCATTCTCATTGAGGACTAAACATTGCACACAAACAGAGCAAGCCCTGAAAGAGGTGTAGCTTGCACCTCTTCTCACGCAAAAAAAAAAAACTTCATTGGAATTTCTACACATTTCCTGATTTGATGAGAATTTTTTTTTAACAGTGTATGGCCACAAACTTTGGATCATGACTGAAAGATCGCAGTGTTGCGAACATAACGACTTTGTTGCTAGAGTTACAGACCTTTCAGGACTGTTGCTAGCCACTTTTTGTAAAAAAAAAAAAAAAAAAAAAAAAAGTGGCTAGTAACAAATTTAGCAGTTTTTCCAGTGCCTTGGTGACTTTTGGAAACTTTTGGAGATAGCCTAGAAACCTGAAATCCTCCGACGTCGCCTGCTGCCTCGCCTCGCGTTCATCAAGCGCACGCAAGACCGTAGCAAGATCAAACGTGCACATTGTGAATGAATCTGCCCATGCTCCGTGGTAGATTGCAAATTTTGGTGAAATGATACAGGCGCAAGCCACGCTAGCAGCGACCTAGTGCGGCGGAGTCCACGGGGTGCGCTCCTGGGAGAAGGCAGAATAGCGCAATCTTGTCTGGATTTGAATCAATACATTTTGCATCCAATAAAAGCAAGGGTGTTAACAAATAAATTGGGCAATATTCTCGCAATTTAGTGATATTTCCACAGTTGTGGTCTTGACTAGTCTTGAAATAAAATCCCGAGTCCTTAGTGTCCGAGTCCATGACAAGACCGAGACCATCAAAAAGCGGTCTCGAGACCAGTCTCGAGACGAACACCGCTCTCAAGTACTACAACACTAGCTAAGAGTGATGCCCTAAACATGAACCCATGCAGGTAGTAAATAACCCGAGGCTCTCAGGCATGAATTTGGAATGAAATAAAGATTATGTCTTAATAAGAGCAAACACAGTGGGAGATAAATTTAGGGGCCTGAATAGAAATGAGAGCAGATACAGCGGGCCTCAAATCCCTCATACCAATTTTAGACACGTGCGGAATAATAGCTGTAAATGTCAACATCAAAGTAATAAAAAATCCCCAACAATTTTCATCGATAAACTAAAATGTAACAGTTTTATTTTTTAAATAAACAGAATCAGAATCAATTCATTGTCATTACATGAAACATGTAACGAAGTGAAATAGAACACCCAGGTGGAGCCTTCCAGCTGTCCTTACTAAACAGTTCCTGATAAGAGTGGAATAATGTTCACCAGTAGCCAGGTTGCTAGGATACCAGATCACACAGGTTACAAGAGACAGGATAGGCGGGGAAAAGCATCTGTTTACGAAACTCCAGGAGATAGTGAGGTTTCCCAGCTGTCCCAATGCCAGGTAGGGTGGCCAAATTCCAGATAAATACCATTGTTCTGGTACAGGCTGTTACTGATAACTTTGCTGACAGCCTTAACAGTCTTGCTGGCACTCTCAATGGCGAAAACTCCAATAATCCAGAATTTCATGGTTCCATCCTCGCCGCTGCGCAGGAACAGACATTTCTCCAAAAGTCTGAGTTCGTACTGCCTTGCACGTACCCCACTTCCAACTTCCGTGGTAAATCAGGTATCCCCCATGTCCAACCAGAAGAGATCCTGTTATCCATGATCCATGTTGTTCCACTCAGGCAGACGGTTCTCCTTTTTCCAGTCTCCTTGTGGAGAAAAATTTGATAGGTGCTTTGAGAGACCAGCTGACCAGATCCAGTTCGGAGCATTTGTAGAGAGAGACTCTTAAAGCAGATATATATTTGTGAAATTATGTTACTTTTGTGACTGTATTTTTACAGTCCTTTTGTGTGGAAAAATAATGGGTTTCCTGTGAAAAAAAATTGTTCATTCTTAGGACATGTTAATTCATTCTCTGTTTTTGTGATTTTATTGATATTTCACCTATTTAAAAATATTAGGAAAATTCTGTAGTTTATAGAACAATTCTGTTAAATCACAAGATTTTTTTTTTTACAGTGTAGGTTTTAAGGGTTGGGTGAGTTAATTCTTAGGTAACCATAACTGGATTTTCACAAATAGTTTTTCTTTCACTCTCTGAAGACAGTTTTGTGTTTATTTTATTTTCCCTGTGTGTACATGTCTGAGTATGTATTTGAATTCCCTGGAACTCAGAAATGCATCTGCTTTACCAGGAACTCATACCTCTTCCAGTGAGAGAAATTATACTTCTGCTCATGACTGTCCTTTTTTATGTGTCTCCAATATTATGAGTTGAAATTTGTGTGTAGTTGTGTATTGCTGATAGAGGCACCTGTCAACTTGTTCATGTGAGGCATGATTTACCTGACATGTTACACATCTTGATCATTCTGGTTAAAGGTGCAACCTGCAGTGCAGTTTAAAGGTATGGATCCCTTTGCCTCTGGATTGGACTTAACCTATAACTCAGGCTTCATGGACAGATAAAGCTGGGTATCATCTGAATGAAAATGTTATTGAGCGAATAAACTAGCAGTGGTGACAAAATCAGTTTGGCCTTTGATTGTGGACGAAGACACAGGCAGTTGTTATTATACTAGTTTCTAGTCTGCTTGGAGTATGCATGGGCAGCTTGTGTCCGTCTAGTGTCGGTAATGTTGTGTCTGTGCAGTCCCAGCAAACTGGATGGAAAACAGACCTTTGCAAATGTTGAAAGTATAATACCGGCATAGTCCCAGCCAGAGACTGCATGCACACTCCTACTCTAGATTTATGCTTCAGTGGGAAATCTACTCCATAACATGTGCTATAACCGGAAACTACTCTGAACACTACAACATAACTTGAAACGTGCTTCCCGAGAAATGTAACTTTACATTGGGTCAAGCGCAGCCCGCAACTATTGTGATTGGCCTGTTCAACTAGAGGGACAAATATGTTTACACTGCAACAAAAAGTGGGGACCTAGGAGCGAAAAAAGTCCCAGCATTTTATTTGTATCAATCGTGGCTGGAATCACATATAAAACACTGGAACACGACCGCAAGGTAATTAGAGCATATTGCAATGAGATCGGCCATTAGCATAGGTTACGTTATAGGTGCTACAACGATTCAGCGCAGAAATCTAAATGAGGCCTCATGGGCTCCTGGGGCATGTGTGAAGTGGACCCTTTAGCGAGAACATACAGTCTGAAAGTACCAGACTCGTACTTGATGCATGACAACTGATTACATCCACCTCATTCTTGCTTGCTACGTTATCGCAGGTCAAATTGACTTTTCATGCCACATCAAAATGTCCTGTTGCCTATAGACACTCCTACAGTCATTGTTCCTTAACATTATCCTGAAGACATTTTTCACACAGATGCTTTGTCTGTTTTTTAAATTTCAAAAGGACTCCAGGCTCACAGCTGGGGATTTTTCTTGTCTTGTCTTCACACTTCAGGCTTTCAATAGGCCTGATATGAAGTACCAGATAAGCAGATTGTCCTCCAAGTCTTCACACTTCACGCCTTCAATAGGCCTGTAGTGCTAATCTGAGAGCACTCTGCAGCAGGGGTCTCCTCTTTAGTTGTTATTTGCATTTTAAAACCTACAGCTGGGAGCTTTTGTCTTTTTTTTTTTGTTTCTGGTGCATACAATAAGTCTTTTCCATGGTGTAAATGCTGCTGTGTCACATTTTATGCTTTTTTTATAGCTCCAAAATGTGATCAAAACTCTGATGTTGGAAAGTACTGGGTGCTGCTCACACAAAAGCTGGCTAAAATGCCCCAACCTTTTATTTTCTTGTAAGGTGTTGGAGGAAACCTGGTTTCTATACAGTCTAGTCGTATTTCAACTTATCTGCATTTGAAATACTCACCTGGGGAGCTTCCTCGAGGCCGACAGAGCTGTTGCAACCCCTGGCACACATTCTTTGGTTCAGGTAAAAATCACATTCTGAATCTTTTAAATACAGAAGAAACACACTCTGCAAACACAATCAGATGTTCAGCTTTGTCGCGGCAGGTGCAAATCATCGATCTGCTAAGATTTTGCTTCTCCTGGTCATCCCTGGTCAGTTGATCTTCTTACACACTACTCACCTGATGAAAGGCGGTCACACTTTGCCCAGTTCCCTCTTCACAGTTGCCTTCTTGTTTGCTTCTTTGATTCAGGTGAGTCAGATGTGCATTTATTTTTCCCTTTGCAGATGCTGGCCTAGTCTTCAGCCATGTCTCTTTGTCTCACAGGTCTTTATTCTGCTCTGCATAGCTGACTGTTTGGTTCACTGTCTGTGGAGGAGGGGTAAAGACCCAGACAGCTATTCAATACCTTATCTCACAGCCCTTGGAGACCTTCTAGGGACTGTTCTACTCTCTCTTGCTTTTCTCATGCTGTGGTGCATTGGTGATTCAGGCAGTGTATAGGTTCAGAATGAGAAAACAAAAGACTTATAATTTTAAAAGATAACTGTCTTATAGAGTCATACCAAATCTATTACAACAAAAAAAAATCTGCCTTCAACTTTGCCAGATGTAACATAGTTTTCTGCCTTAAGTTGTTTATTAAAACACAAGGAGCACACCTACAGAACATATACAAATATGTGTGATTGTAACACACTTCGTTTTGTCACTTTTTATGTCTTTAATTCACTGCACACAATCATGCCCTTACAACACCCAGAACAGCGTGAGTGCCATTTGTTCACATTGCACTTCACTGTGTGCGTCAGTGTGTGTTATCATGTCAAAATACGGTCTCTAAATATCTGTCTGTCCTTCTGTGGGTGGGGTCTGCCAACATGATAATGTTGCAACTGTGCAAAATGAATAGGTTGAGTTCAACAGTGGGTGATCTGACATATGAGTAAAGACCACTAAAAGTGGGGAGGCAAAGGGTCTGATGGCCCCTTCCCACCTTACACTCCTATCACAAAGCCTTTTGCAAGTTTGAAGTATTTGTAGATCCACATATGAAGTATGTTTACATGGTGGGTAAACATAATATTTTTCATGATGAATGGGGTTTATGAACAGTTGGTGTGATCCAATTGTAAGATGATTTCTAGTTTACTCTGTGAGCGCTTTGTAATTTTGCTTTCAATAAACTTACTATTGACGTTTGGGAATTGTGTCTGACTTTTTTTTTTTTTTTGCATTTTCTTTTAGTTTAGAAATGAACTGATAATGTAATGAAACATTAGCTGCAGCTCTATTCAGATGTAGTGTGTAGAAACCGAACAATCAGCTCATTTATACGTGGTTTCCGCATGTTCGTTAATCGAACAGGAATTACACTAATCAAACGGGAATCAGGAGTCAATTATTAAATTTAATTAGCCATTTCACACAGATTACAGATCGATCTGGACCAGGCTGCGTACCATGGCTCAGGTCAACAGAAGCAGGGCACGAAGTCTGATGCTGTCTTCAGTCAGCTACGGATTTCATATACTCAGAGCTTATCAGTTTTGGTTACATCATATGCAAAACAAAATGTTCAAGACAAAGGATTCCTGGAGCTGCTTCTTCATATGACCTCGGAGTTTCTTCTCATCTCTTGTTTGGTCTCCGTCAGTGGCTGACCATTGCCACCCGACAGAGTCCTGGCATCTGTTAGTGACCCAGAACAAACACGCTGTTCTCGGCTGACCCCAAACATTGTGTGCTTCTGTGTGATTAAACAATTATTTTGTTTATTTTCTAATCTAAGACAGATTTGTCAGGCAAATAAATGTAAGTATGGTAAGAGTGAACATATACCATGAGTATATTTGCAACTTCATTTAAAAAAAATCACTTCCAACAAGTGCATGTTTTATGTTTTTTGTAATGTTGCAAATTCATAGCACAGCTTTGCTAAATGTGAGTAAAGTTTCATTAAGCAGCAGAATCCAGCTACTGTGGCTCCTGTCTTTCTGTTTCAGGTCATAAGGATAGAAAAGCAGGCAAATGAACAGAGAAATGGTAACACAGATCAGCTTAGCAAGAACAAAAGAGTGAACACTGTAGCAGCTGTGAACCTGATAAGAATGATGGTGAATAGGATTCACATAATTTCAAGGATGGTGATGATTGGTTGGATGGTTTCTAATGAGAAAGCACATTATAAACCATCCATAACCTGGTCACCACAGTTTATGCCTGGCTTTGCATCCTGCTGGGGGCTCTAGTAGTGAAGCTACTGACTCTTACTCAAATTCTTCATTTTTCTTCATCTGCCAGTGGAGTCCATGGCAGCCCCAAGAACTAAATGACAAAAAGTTACGAAATTTGGCACCGTGGGGGACAGTCCCTCCAATTTTTGTTTCTGCCACGATTTCTTTGCCCCAATTTCATGATCTTGAATTTGTAAAGGGGACACCCAGCCAAACTTCGCGTTGCACCTCTTTCCCCTAGACTGGGGTGTAACATAAAGTGGATAGTTCCTAAAGCATACCGCCAGGAGTTTCGGTCATGTGAAAAATCTGCCAACCAAACGCATGTGGAGTTTGCTAGAGAGAAGTCTCTTCTGTTTGACAAGTGGTGCTCTGGTCATCATGGCCTCCTTCTATCTATAGTATCTTGATGATATTGCAGCCTATTCCAGCACCTGGCCTGAACACATTAAGACCCTCCAACACATTTTCGAATGGCTGAAGGGAGCATCCCTAACCTTAAACCTGGCTAAATGTGACTTTGGTAAGGCCACAGTAACTTACAGAAGGTGCGCCCCTCATGGCCAAGATACAGGCTATCGTGGACTTTCCCATGCCTTGCACTAGGCGTGAGCTTCGCCGGTTCCTCGGGATGGCTGGCTACTATTGTGGTTTTTGTAAAAATTTCGCTGACGTAGTTGTGCCCCTCACTAGTCTGACTAGCGTGTCGAAATCTTTAGTCTGGTCATCCACATGTCAACATGCCTTTCAGTCAGAGGCTTTCCTCTGCAGCACCCCAGTCCTGGCTGCTCCTGACTTCACTCGTCCTTTTAAACTGGAGGTGGACGCCAGTGCCAGCGGTGCAGGTGCTGTGCTGCTGCAGGAGGACAGGCATGGGGTAGACCATCCGTGTAGGAGCCATATTACCTTGCTCTTTCTTATGACCTACCCTGTTATGCTGCTTGTGTGGGTGTGGTTGCACCTGATTTGTGGGTGGCACATTGGGTGTGGTGGTGTTATTAATTTGAGTGGGTGCAGGTGCAGAGAAGGACCTGAATCTTGTGTGGGGTGAGCATAGGTGAGCAACTTTTCTGTTGACCGTTCCGTTCTGTTCCGTTTAACATCTGTTGGAAATCCCATTGCACGGTGATGTGAAATGCAACAACCAAGTAAGTGTTTGCTTTCTATAACCTGTGAAAATGAGCAATAAAGTCTGCAGTGAGTAACAAGGAAAGACGCGTCTTCAGTATACACCCATGTCTTAGCCTGCAGTGGCCTTCAGGTAAAATGTTTGTATACTGGCCGCAATAATTCAGTTGGATACTTTTCCAAAAAAATATATTTGACCACTTGACTGTTCTATAAAGCTGTTCTATAAAACTGTTTTCTGAATTATTGTAACACGTCAGTGTTCAAAATCTCGGAATTTACGCATCGCCCGTTCAAACACATGGAAGAAATGCGAGGTGAGCCAGTGCCACGTCTGGTGGCGCTGTGTCACACACAGTAAATGGAGCAGGCGGTTGGCGCATGGCCTTGGCTCACCCCAGAGCCCAAGCTTCTGATCATTTTCTAGTTTTTTTTGGTTTCCTGTTTGGCATCCTTAACCAATGCCTGGGTAAAAGGTAGTAAATAAACTGGCTTGACCTTATACATGGAGCTTGTTTGTGGTTTTGGGGGCTGGGGCGGGGAGACCCATCCAAACCTTGTGTTGCGCCTCTTTCCCCTAGACATATATCATGAAGCATCCTGTTTTCTGATGCCCATGTTCCCAAAATCTGTTTCCTGATGCACACGACTTCCCCTATAGGACTGGCTGGGGCCAGCCCCAACACACAGAAAACTTTACCTGTACATTATCCTTAGCTTGAAACACCAAGAAACAATGGCGTTAAAGGCAACCGAACCTCATGAATAATAGAGTAGGCACGAGATGACAAAGAATCTTTTATCTTAATATTTTTATGGCAAAAAAAAAATCAGTGTTCATGAGAAACTTTTAAAACATACCCACAAATCTCTCATGTTATGTGTGTTACCATAGTTACAAAATATAGACCTCTTCCTCTTTTTATTGTTTAATTTAACACCACAAAAGAACCCAACCAGTCTGCTTGATGAATAAGCTCTGTGGCTGTCAACTCTCTCTTTCACTGTGCCTCTATCCACAAAAGAACTATCATGTCACAATATAACTTTTGTTGTGTTGGACATTCACTACTGATTGAGTTCAACTGTAGATGTGGCCACTGAGGGGATTGATTAGAATGCTGGGTCCGCCATTATACAAGCTACATTTCAGTCACGGTAAAAAGGCAGCTGCGATAAAACTAATTACAAATGTGAACACTTACTACAGCTACACAGAGAACTTGGACAAATACTCACTTATTACTGAACGCACACAGGGATTAACACCAAGCCAGAAACTACCTACAGATCACACAGGTCCAAACAAACAGCGATCGCAAACACTAGCGCTCTCCAGAACATTCTTCTTCTCCTCACGCCAATGTTGCAGCACACACATCATCTAGGTTCCATTGTACCATTGAAAAGGCTGATCTAGGGCCTTTGTTACAACTTTTAAATAACCTTTTAAAGTCAAAAATAGCCTAAAGGGTATTTTTAGATTCTTTCAATATTTTATTTGTACATTTCTAATATCTTAAAACACAAAACACCTGTTGGTCATTCTGCAGAGCCATGCCTTCGGTCTCACTTTCTCCCTCTGGTAAGTGGAGCTTTGGCCTCTTTTCTTGCAATGCTGAATTATCTTAATGTATATAACAGGCATTAAAACTAAATTAAACCTCTTAAAGTTGGATCAAACCAAGATATTGTATCATTGCTACTGCAAAAGCATGCACTTTTGCACATATCTTTCTTGTGTGCCAGTTGGTTTCTGCTGGGTTCCTGTTGGTGCAAAGAAGGAAAAAAAACAACAACAAACAAACCTTGTTTAAATAACTATCTACTAAGTGTGAGTGCAAATTCAAAAAAATGTACTCTACCGCAAGGTGAGTCATACCCAACATTAATGCGGTGGGTGTGATTTTTCTGTTATCCTGTTATGCAATCATTCTCAAAGCAATGTTTTTGTTTTGTTTTTTTTTGGTTTCCTTTACATTTTGTTTTTTATTTTTTAAAAAGTTTCCTCTGTCCTGCTGTTTCTGCACTTTTTTCTAAGAGAAACACAGAGTTAAGCACTGTTCACCACATCAGGTGGGGAGACCATGAGTGGCTTCTAGACATATTTGATTATGTCTCACCTGTAGAACATAAACTGTTACTGGGAAACCACCAGGCAAACTTCCAGCATATAGCCTCAAGTCTCACTTTACAGCATTACAGGATCTGTCAACGTAAATTCAGTGTATCAAGAAATTCAAGGATAGTTTTCACTCAGTGCATTGGATAATACATGGAGCATTAACATAACAGTTTTTGCCACAACAGGTTCTTGTGATTTTTTAATAAATCCTGGATGGGGAACTACAATGCATTCTTTCTAATAAAGGACTGACTAACCACCATAGCATGATTTAATCATTGTGTTGAGAATTTTTATCACTTCGATATTGGTATTTTCAGCTACTATTTTTACATTGTGTATTTACAATTATATCAGTCACATACACAGGATTAATGAACACTGGTTGCTTTAGATTAGTGGGATAAAACTGAGGCCTGTTATATTCATTCTCATTTATACTTGAGGCCTCAGTGGAATTCAGGCACAGTTTTGGTTCACATGACATTGTGTCACCTCATGTTGTATTTCAGGTTGCTTTATGTCAGTGGGCCCCTCATAATTAAGTTTTGCAGTCCCACCTGTGTTTGTATAATATAAATTAGTGGGGGGTTAAATTACAGCTAAGTGGGGACTATCCAAAAGATGTTTTCATAGCAGAGGTTTTAGTTGAAAGAAAATCCATCATTATGACATCTGTCTAAAACTGTTGTAAACCAAGAGGTACTCCGGTTACATGTATGCCATAAAGCGCGTGACGAGCTGATTAGCAGAGCCCAAAGGCGATTGGTGGGAGTTAAGGTTTCGGGGGATGAAACTTGTGCAAATTAGCTGGGAACGAGGGAGGTGGTGGAGAAAGTCCTGTGGAGAATAGTATAACTGCCCTGCTGCATACAGGCCGAGAAGCTTCTCTTTTTGTCTTTTACCTTGCTATGCTAACTGCTTAAGGGTACACTCCCCGGAGACGCATAACTGCTTTCTTGTTCTGTTTAACTCTGTGTGTAATAAATCCTTGAAACGAATCCTGCTCATCTCCAGTGTCTTCATTGGAAATTCTGGTTTTAACTGTATCTACAACCGCCCCAAATTGGGATCTCCTCTGCCGGGGAAAGGGGACAAAGGGGAAACCGGACCATGATCAATGTTTTCTGGGAAGTGGGAGAGGTTTTTCTCCTTCTGTATGTTTCATATCCTTCTGCCACTTGTAAGTTTAAATGTGAAGTTCATTCTTAGGCCATTCTGGAGGAATATTTGATTGTGATATGAAACTGTTTAAGCTTTTAATAGTACATTATTCCAGTGTGCCATATGCCCTCATTGAAAATGTCTTTAGACTGCACCATGTTGACTCACTTTGCATTTGCTAGGCTACGCAGAAGTTTTTTCTGTGCTCAGCATTGTTAGGAGTCATTTGGGGGCAGGGTTAGATGTGGTGCATACTATCTGTATAAGAATATAAGACTCAACTCAAATACATCCACCAAATTAACTCAAATAAACAAATACCTCATGACAATGGCCTGGTGGGGATTTAGTTCTATATGAGCAAAACAGGATTGCATGTGTGCCTAAAAGTATAACATAATACACATAATAGTGACTGCTTTTGGGAAGTGATGACTTCTCTCTTCCCTTCAGTCTTTTTATTATCATTTTGTTCTGTGAGGATGAAAACTTAACAATTTATACCACCTCTGCCTTTATATTCAAGTCTGGGTCTGTCTACCTTATGGTGAGGTTCAGCTGTTAATGAGCAGGAGAGCTGACAGTGCAATAAAAACTAGATTTCCTGCAGTCAGCCTTTCAGATGTTTGGAGTAGGGCTGGGTGATATGGACCAAAAATAATATCACGATATTTTTTAGCTGAATGGCGATATACAGTATATATACGATGTATTTTTTCTTCCCAAAAGGTATAAACAAAAAAGCACTTCTGAGTCACACGGGCACTTTTTAAAAAAAAATTTCAGCTGTAGATGTACATGAGAAATTGCTCAAAAATAAACTATTGGCATATTTAAATAATAATGCTTCTCAGATAAATTAATGCTTTTTTTCCGCCATAACAAAACACTCACAGCTGTGCTATTTAAATGTAAACAAAAGATACTGAGCAAAAACAGCAAAAGGCTGACTTATTCTTTAAAAAGCCAGTCTGCAGTGACGTAGACTTCACCAAAGTACTTACTCCTGTGTGTACTCCTTTACAGCCAGTACTCTGTGCAAATAAAAAAAACATGTAAACAGACCGAATGAACAAAATTCCATCCTTCAGTCAGAAAGGTTCTCGCTAGCTCAGTAAAGCCACATGTGCAGCTGGGCCCACCTGCTCAATGCGGCGTCTACGTGTCCGCCAGCTGCATCACGAACACATGAAAAAGACTCACTTCCGTTGTTAAGGTCATGTTACTTACGGTACAAGCCAACAGCCAGGCACTCTTGGGGGTCCGGGTGATGCTAAAGCGTAAGAACGGATGCAGTATGGCAAGCCGTTTTAACATTTAATCCAATTCACCACACTTACATTCCAGATATCTGGAACTGATTTATGACTAGA
>JAVDPK010002262.1:802742-838448 GCA_034780415.1 Cichlasoma orientale | reverse complement strand
AGCAGAGAAGCAGAGCCAACATGGTTGACACCATCAGGAGCTCTGTGAGAGGAGCCATAAAGAATGGTATGTGGATTCGGTACTATAGGAGCTCTGGGAACAACAGTCCTGTTGACAGCTTGTAAATCTTGGACCAAACACTACAGTGGGTCGTCCATGATTCCTGCTTTTCCTCCACAGGAAATAGAGGAGTGCAAACAGGGGAAGAAAGACATGATACAATAACTCCAGTAGCCAGTAAAGAGTTAATGACTGGTGTTATGCCAGCAACAGCCTCTGGTTTGAGAGGATATTGTTTTTTGACAAAGTGAAAAGATGATTTCGGTGTGATGACAACAGGTTCACAGTCTACATCAACTACATCAACTTCATCAACACATCTTTGCCTACAGATCTTTGCCGCGCATCCCACCGAGTCCCTCCATGCATGCGCATGTTGCGTAAACAAGCTTTGCAAAAAAAAAACCCCACAGCCAACTTGTGGCCTGACAATGGGAACTCTGCCATTATTTAGCGGACTGCTGCGGTGAGCACAGTGAGGTGCCGGATGGCGCATAGACACATGTATATGGTATGGCACTTCCAGCTAAAACTGCAAGAGCGGAAAAAGTGATTTCATATAAATTCACAAGACTTTTAAATAAACTGTCAAACACAAACATGAAGGGCATTTTATCTATAATTTCATTTTACTTAGTTTTGTAAACCCGCAATACAGTTTCAGTTATCGATTTTTCCTTTTGATTGTTTTTATTTATTTCAGTTAACGAAAATGTTTTTTCAATCTTAGTTTTTGTTATTTCGTTCATTTTTGTCAAATATAATAACCTTGTGAGTATGTGTGTCTGTAAGGCTGTAAACAAGCATGTAGTGATTGCAATGAAGAATTGTGAGCATGTCTATGTGATCAGAACTGAGGCCTGCCCTGCACTTTGATGCAATATTTCTTGCTGTGGGAAACAAACACTCTGATGGGGTAGATGCTGCTGGAACACACAGAAAGGACTTTGCCAATATTGCCAGGGTTGGATATCGCGCTGCAGCGTTACTGGCCCAAGTATAATTTTGCTAGCTTGTGAAAACCAAATCTGTTACTTGTGTATATATATTAATGCAATTTAATGATTTATAACCCTATTTTTTTCTTCTTTAGCAGACAAAATAAAACTCGGAGACTTGTAAGAATAGCTGTTGATGTAAGCAGCAGCTAGAGCTGGTAATACTTAGTTAAAACTACTGCCGGTTTTGTTAAAATGTTTCAATTTCAGATCATGATCTGGTTTAAACGCTGTAGAAAATATGAACGAATAATGTAAGATTTGGACTTTTATTTTGGAAAAATGAACAAACTGCTTGGTTGTCTTGGATTGTACATATTAAGCACATGTCCGTTTTCACATATGATTTCTGGGCAAAATCCAGTGGATCCAGTCAAGCCGCCTTGTCAGATGCATTCTCACTACTGATGTACTCTGTTAAATGAGGGTTGGCATGGTAAAAATGTCAGCAGCTTGTTTGCTGTAATTTCTTGGAGCAGTTACAGTTGTGGTCAGAAGTTTACAAACACTAAATACACCTTGAGAGGCTATTGAAAAGAGAATAATTATATTTAAGATCTTGTCTGTGTCTAGGCCAAATGGCCAGGGTTGATAGGTAATATTTATATAACTACCTGTAGCAGGCAAATCTGAGATGTTCAAAGTTGTTGTCATAAATATTAGCTGAATGTTTATGTTTAAGATGGAAGTCAGCTTAAACCTATTATAAAGAAAATAGACATGTTCAGTTTTGTAATTTAAAATATTTTACACATGTTAATAAATATATATTTTTTCAATTCCCCTTTTCAGGAACAATACCATTTGAACCTACTACAAGGCTTACCGGATGATGACAATGCAATCCTGCGGACTGATGAGTGGACAACACCAACAGAGTAGACCAGCCTCACAAACCTCACAAGCTGGTCTTCCTCATCCTCATGATCCAATGACAAATCGCCATTCTTGGACTGGAAATAACACATTTCACTATGCAGCAAGAAACGTAGGAGTCCAAAATGCACATGGTGGACATTTCCCTTTGCATAATGGAGCTTATACTAACAGACAAGTGTCAAATTTGCAGACGTCTGCAGGCACATATCAGGGGGCTTCTTCTCAGACTGGTGGAGGTGATGGTAATAACTATTGTTTCAGGATGTTGCTCAACAATCTTCAAAATTCATCAGCTAATTCGCAGAGTGGAAACCCACGTTTGCCAGCCTCTGGATTTCAAGTTCCCGCTCAGAATTCATCAACCCAGAGTCTACCAAACCAGATCAACTCAAACGCTACATATCTCCAGCGAGACATGTCAGCTAATTGGAAACTGCCACTGGCAGTTAATGAGAAACAAACAATGGGGACACAAGATAGTAGAACTGTGACTGATTTCCAACATGTTAGGGTTCAGAGGGGCATGCAGCAAAATGTAAATGGAGACTTGACAAAATCCATTTCTGCATACTCTACAACAGCTACCTCAGTTCCACCTGAACAGGCTTTATACACCAGCACAATGTCTGCCTCTGAACACTCTGTATACTCTATGCAGGTTGTCAATAATCAGGTTCATGGACAAAAGGGCACTCAGCATGGATTCTCTGTCAACTTACCAAGTTATTATATGGCCACCTCTCAGCCTTTAGGAAACAAAAACATTGCCACACACACACTGTCCAGTGCACAGAATTCTTACCTTTCCAGCACAAGCCAGAAAACTCAGCAATACCCAGTTCGGCAATCCTTAACCCACAATAGTGGGATCAAGGTTGCCAACTCAAGTCAATTAAATTCACATAAAAAGCTTGACACTGTCTACCTCTTGGCAAAAAATAGAGAGCTTCCCGTAAGTCCTGCTACACAACAGCACGTGGTCAGGCGCATGACAAGTGCAGGTAGTTTATGTAATTCAAACACTCCTGGCTCTAATGGTCATCCCCCTCCTCCTCCATACAGTAGTTCAAATTACAGAAAGCAGCAGTCTGTCAGAACGACCACAAAGACCGTGCCTACTCAATGTAATATGCAGCCTGGGACTTCGGATGCCTTTACAAATTGTAATAACGTGAATGCCATCCAGTTCTCGCAGTGCCATTCTGGACATTCTTTGCCTAAAACCACTCAGAGTGTAAGGTCACAAACACAGTACACTGTAAGGCCACCCCTTCAGCAAAACAATGTACCAAATATTTTCCATGACTCAGCTACAGGAAATGGAAGTGGCATAAATAAGGCAAATGATGCATTTCTTCCTAAAAAAAAGTACAGCCTAATGGAATTGTTGACTGACTCATCTCAGCTGAAGCACTTGACTGAGACCATTTCATCACAGGGAAACAAGACTCAATCATCTGTAGCAAGTGGTTTGCCATCAGTCCAGCAAAACAATAGCTCCGTTCTTTCATCACCTGGACACACAGGCACCAAAGCTGTTGCTGTTGTGCAACCACTGCCATCACTGGACAGTCAGATTCCCAATAGTCATGCTTCTTGTGATTCCATAGCAGGTGACTCTTTAGACAACCCTGGGAAAATATTTATTTCACAGACTACAGAAATAAACAGAGAGGCTGCATATTTGAAGGACTGTGAAGCCTGTCCGCAAACTTTAGATTCAGGGACCCAAAACACAAGGAAACAACCTGAACTGGATGTTAATGTTGTGCCACAAGCGCAAAACTCAGTACCATCTTCAGTACCAGTAAGCCAAAACTCTCCTAAAGACCAAAGTAGGATGCAAACACTTTCAACATCACCTGGTTCTGACCTTTCCTCACTCCCAACAACCCCATGGACTGCAGAGGCACTAATAAATTTAATAAGAGATGCCGAAAAAGGCCAGAAAGGGTCTGATGATTTGAAAGAGTTTGTTAATCCTACAAAAACAATATTAGACTTGTTTTGGGATGGCAAACTCAAAACATTATACAATTCACATATGACAAGCTTGCTCAAGGATTTATTTGTAGATGTTAAGAACGTCTGCCAAAGTTATTTAAGAAAAGACACTGTTGTACTGTGGCAGGTAAATGGCAGTTTTGAGGAGCAAATGAAAAGTTACCATGTCCTCAAAGATGATGAAGTCTTTTCAGAATTGCCTTACAAATCACCATGGTTAAATGTCAGTAAACAGTTAGATGAAATAGACAAAGAATTTGGCTTCCCATGGACTTTGAAGTATCACATTCCCATGCTTGAGAGTAGCCAGATAGAAAGCCAGAAAGATCAAGTGAACACCAACAACAGTATTCCTGCAGTTGTAAGCAAGGTGCCAACCAAGGTCTTGCCATCAATACATTTTGAACCTGTGAACTCAGGTGAAGAAAAAGAGGCCACCACACTTGAAGCCCCCTCAACTCAAAATGCCTCCCCTAATAAGACAGATGGTGCCAGTGACCCATGTCTATTATTGAAAATCCAAGTTTTGCCTCCAGAAGAGGCCAAACATTTCTATGAGCAAAGTCCAGATGAGATGCCACAAAGTATGGATACAGATAGTCACACAGAGACAGTCAGGAGTAGTTCCATGGAGAGTGAGACACCTGATGATACTGCTACCACATCAAGTGAATCAGAACAAGAGACTGGGGAAATCGGTCTGACTAAAGAGTTCTGCTGTCTTGCAAGACTGGTGGAAATGGTTTCAGGATCAAGCGCACATTCTCTGTGCAAATGCCAAGACCAGGAAGAGCAAAATTATGAAAAATGCACCAGTAAGACCCTTGATAATGGTGAGACTGTTGAGCTAAAGCACAATAACCAGTTTGAGATTATTCCTGGCAGCAGGTTTTGCCCTGCAATGGAAGGAGAGGATCTAGTACAGGGCAAAGAGGATGTTGGCAATCAAATTATGGTATATAGTGGTTCTGAGCTTTGCAGCACTGTCAGTCAGATCATTGACTTAACCAAAGATGACCAACCTGAGTCTTCTGAACAAAACCCCCAGAACATTTCCCAAATAGCCAACAATAGCCATTCAGACATTATATTCATAAGTGACGATGAAGCTCTCCCCAACAGCGAAAATGAAATTCTTAGCCAGAGTACAGATCTTGCCATAAAGACGTCTGAACGTGAAGATGAATGTGGACAAGAACAAGTGAAATCTACAGAAACTATGCAGTCAGGCGCTTCAGTCAGGGATGAAACTGCCGAGAGTGAAATTGCCGTCCAGATATTGGATCATCTCAGGAGCTGTGAAGAAGCTCCAGATGTGGCAGAGTCCTCTTTGGAAACCAAAGGACAAACTCAAATCAGTGCTAAGAGTGACCTTAAGTCATATTTCAGCCAATGTGTTAAACAAAAACAAACTAAAAGAAAACATGAGCGACTCAAATGTCATGATGAATTTGGTCCACCCCAAAAGCAATCAAAGAAATACAGTTCCCCCGTTAATCTGAATTTACAGCATGCCCTTGATCGTGTTTCAAAATGTGACAAAGAACTTGTTGGTGATGCTGAAGCTGAAAATATAGCTTCAAAAAAAACTGTTGAACTAGTGCTGTTTGGCTCAGCTCAACGAGACAGGCACGCTTTATCTGACAGCAAACAGACCCATTCGCCATCTCTAAGGCAAGTGTCTAATGTAGCACAGAGGCCTCCAGAAGTTCTTACTGTGAATCTCAGCACTTCCAGTGAGGCTATCTACATGGGGAATTATTCTGTCAAACAACAGATTCACGAAAAATGGTGGAGAAGTTTTCAACCAACTAAAGCTATGTACAGAAACAAACTGAAAAGGCTTAAACGTCGTTCTTACTCTATACCTGGACCAAGGCTCAAGAATGATCAGCTGTCAGTTTCATCTGAAATGAAAGTCTTTGATGGAAACGCCAAACACTCCCAGAGGCTGAAGATGGAGAGGTCCCACATTAGGAGGCTTGGACAGGAGGAAAAAAAGGATATCACTCGTGATCAGGGTTACACCAAAAATAAAAGCCAAGATGTCATGCCTCTCCAGGAGAACGGTGTCTTAAAGTTCAGTGTTTTACCCAGTAACTTCAACTTCAAAGATGGAGCCAGTGGGAGAAAGGAATCCACCAATCCTGTTTCAGGTAAATATCTGGAGATATTGGAGTAGTACTACAGTTATTCTGGCATTTCCTGCCGAGTATCTACATGAAACCAAATATTATGTGCACTCTATTAAGAATGTGTGGGACATCAAAGTTTTCCTTCATGCCACATTCTTGGCTTTGAGCATAGTGAAAATAGATAGCACCCAGGCGCTACTGATGAGTGATGATTTGGCAGGGGACTGAGATACTGGAGTCTTATAGGTCAATGTGACCCGTTAATGGTGGTAAACAATGGAACTGGAAAGTACCAGTTTTCTTAGCTGAACACTGCCAAAGGATGAGCTCATCAGTGGAATTATACAGAAAGGTGGGGTTAGTGGACCACTCCCTATTATAAACGTGAGAACCCTGGAGGGGGTGTGCGTGCGCGTGTGCGTGTGTGTGTGTCTTCTTCGGTTGTGTTTGAGTCTCTGTGTCTTCTGTTTACACCTTGAGTTTATTGAAACTGTCTTTCAATAAACTATTTCTGCAATTTGAAGTGGATTTCGCATGCTTTTATTTACCCCCCCTCCTTCCCCCCACTAGATTGGCAATAGTTTGAGAGTTTAGGCTGGTGAATAAATGTGGTCTTCAACTTAAGTTTTTTGACACAACAGAACCTCAGTAACTCCCCTCAGGGACTAGAAACCTTTGGGCAAACTAGGTGCATTTCCACCGCAGGGCCAGTAACCTCTGGGGGGTGGGTGGGACTCGCTAAATATTTCTGATTGGCTGAGAATGCATAGGCTTTTGTTCATCTCATGGTCAGTTTCTGCTAGAATCATTTTTCTTATCATAGCTGCCCTTCCTCTTCAGGAACCTGAGTGCAGAGATAAAATGTTGCAAAGGTCACTGGACCCATGAGGAGGCACAATAATTTTGCAACAGTCAGCTGTACCCTTGCGGTGTATGGAGATAAATATTTTGTTTTATTTCATGGGGATATTTATCTATTTCATGAAGTATTTATTAATAATTTATCAATAGCAGTATTTATATATTTATTTATTTAATTTTGAATGAAACGGCTCTCCATAGCAGTGACAGCTGTTGTGATTTGGTGCTACATGAATAAAATTTAATTGAACAGTTGCAATTGTGACATCAGTTGTGAGACAGAGAGTCGCAGTCTGCTGTTCTTTGTTTTGCTTTGATAGGTGCCTGAATGTCTGGTCTGTATTTTGAGCATTTTGAATCTGACTTGCTGGTATTTCTTATTTAGTCTCAAGGACGATCTCAAGAACCGACATTTCAAAATAATAAAATAAAAGTGCCGATAAACATTAGCATGCTCACTGCTGTTCTGCTGTCTGTCTGGTGCCATCATTGTTGTTGTGTAATCTTTTGGATTGCTGCTACCTGTTGGAATGGTACACTATTTTTATTTTTGGTTCTCCGCTGAGTCTTAACTGCTTTACAAAGTGAGCTCACATAAGCAATCAAAACACTCTCTACCTGAACAAAATTATTTCCCACATAGGGCGCTTTATCTAGAAGAATGAACTGTGAATCTTGCACATTTAAGTATGTAAATTATAAAAAAAAATTCTCTCTATCAAGAATAAATTGACTGAATAATAAATTATGGAACTATTTTGTTTAAGGAATTTTTGAACATCACTTATCAAGAGTATCTGCCCTCTTTACAGATCCAGATTTTAAAGAAAAGGACCAGAACCCCAAGACAGATGTCACAATGCCAAAAGGTAACAAATACAAGTGACACAGGGATCAGTTCTCATTCTGTCTCTTTTAAAATGTTAGTATTTAGGCTGTTTTATGTCTAATGGTTTTTAATAAACTACATCATAGGTAAATGGTGTCCGAGTCCTAAGAAGAAGAATTACACCCCCCTACGCATTCCTAAGACCTTCGGCCTCTTCCATGAATATCAGAAGAAATACAAAGAGCGCTCATCAAAGGATGAATAATGTGACAGATTTTTTTTTTTCGCCTCAGGGAATTTTTTTTCATTTGAAACATTTACTACAAAGATTGCTACTAAAACTGCCTTTTGTCTGGTTGTACAATGAGCAATCCAATAAGTCGTGTATGTATATAAGCGGTACATTAGGAGGCTGTGTCAGTTTTTGGAAACAGCTGTTTGTGGTTGTTTACATGCTTGTAAAAAAATTCTGCAGTCATGTATCAGGTATAGTTACTGACTGCCCTTATGTGATCTGTGACTTAATGGACTGTACAAATCTGTTAAAGTGATGGCATTCTGTCTGTATTCCTCATTCACACGTACTCATGACAGTGGTGAAGACAGAACACAATATTTGCTGTTGCCACAGTTTTTTAATGAGCTGGGCAGCCCACAAAGCTGAAAGGATGCGCAGTTTAATCGTGTGTGTGCATGCGCGCACACACGCGCACACCTGCATGCAGACTTGTGTTCATTCAGTCAGTAAGCCAACATGTTCAAAAGAACTAAACATGTGCATGTCTAAATATGTCTGTGTATTTTTACTCTGTTTTTCTACACGTGCAATATTTGCATTTAAACTTTTTTTTTAACCAATAAATTACCTATTTTTTTTATTTTTTTTTTACATCTGTTCTTAATACCTTCTATTAGTTAGTTGATATAAGCTGAAAACAACTGTGTTTAAAGAGCATTAGAGGAAAACAGCCTGTTTCCTGGTAAAATGTTTAATCTGAAACAAACTCCAAAAATGAGAGGACACTGAAGTGGTCACTGTTGGTTAATTGTATTCCTTGCAGCTGTGCTCTTTGCTCATCTGTTCTTATCCGAATACATTCAACTGTCTTGTAACTAAGCTGTTGTATTGTTATTAATACCAAATCAAAAGGGTTTATGCAAGTTTCGAATTGTATTGATGCATCAGCAAATCCAGCCATTGCACAAACTGTGCAAACCTGAAGCACAGCTTACCCTAAAGCAGTTTGAGACTACAAATTTAAACGTTGTCACTGAGTTATCTTTAGTGGTTTTATTTCATGTTCAGCTGCTTCCATACTCTGTAACCATAAGAAATGAAAAATTAAAAAATAGTATTCCATCACTTTATTACTTGGAATATTTAAACAAATTGAGGATAAATATTAAATGAGTAGACTACTGCATTAAAACACTCAGCATTGACCTTGGGCAGCTGTTTCCTTCCTGTGTAATTCTTTCTTCATTGCTGCTTTACCTGTCTTTTTTCTTTTTTTCTTTTTTTTTTCCAATGGAGCTTGGGAGTTTCCCATCTCAGGATTAGAGCTCTTGTTTTGTTTTGTTTTGTTTTTTTAAACCCGCTTTCTGGAATTGGCCCTGCCTGTTAATTCTTATGGGTACCAGATGTGGCCCTGGACCACTTTTGAATGCTAAAAACGACTAAAGATGTTGCTGTTCAAACAGTAATAATTTATGGGCTTGTCAGAACTCCCCTGAGCGGAATTTTGTATGTATGACAAGACTGATTCTTGACTCCCCAGCTCTTAATCCAGGACTACAAACACTGCAGATGTGGTGTCTATAATTGTTAAAGCTGCATTAACAGATCTCTGTCTGAAATTAGACAATATTCTAAAGTTTCATTGTGAGAATCACAACCTTTTACTTCCAGATTCATTGCTGCAACACCACCTGGTAAACTTCCATTCACTGGTGACATGTTGCTGTTTGAGAAACTGTCTTTCCCTGTAAAAATTCCATCAAACTAGCAGATGATGCTTTGGCCATCTGTTAAACTTTCTGAATAGTTCTGTTTTGTTTTTGATTGCCAACCCTCATCATCCTTCACAGTATTCTGTTTTCTGTTGTTTATCTGTATTATAGTAGGTAGAAATACATTTTTACTGGTTCAGCTTTGCCTCTTATTGTTCATCTTTAACAAGAAACAAATATGAGCAAAATTGCCCAAGTGTGAATGTGGTTGTGTGGTTGGTGTTGGGTGGTGGTCGGAGGTGCGAATTGGCAGCCTGCCCCAGGGCAGCTGTGGTTACATTAGTAGCTTACCACCACCAAGTATGATTGAGGTGTGAATGAATAGTGCATGAAATTGCAAAGCGTCTTTGAGTGCCTAGAAAAGCGCTATATAAGATTAATGCATTATTATTAATAATAAAATCTACAATAATGTAACATACTAATTTGGACTAATTAAGACTAATTTGGATCAAATATTTTGTTTAAATTGGCTTTAATCACTTTTTTTGCCCTGAAAAAATAGAAAAAAAATACATATCCAATACAGTGGTTTATAATACTGCTTCACTCAGTCTTATCAATATTAAACAACAAAAAAGAATCACAGACACGTTGAGGTCTGAACGTGTTTCCACTACCGCCTGTTTTTTTTTTTTTTTTTTTTTTTTAAGGGTTCGTGTGTTATAAATGATTCTCATACAGGAACTAGCTCCCGTGAAATATGAACCACACTGTAACTTGTGGATGAAACTTCATAACCAAACATGCAGAGGGGTAATGCATGATGTCCATATTTCCGCGCAACATATTGTTTAAAACTCATTTAGCCATGCTGACGCTTGCAGGGTGTTCTTGACCTTAACGTGGACTGCTGTGTAAGTGTTGGAGAAAATTCTCATACACAGAGCCTTTATAAGTAACATAGCTTATTACAAAAGAAACATTGTCATTACATTCGTCCATGACGAACGGGAGAGGCTTAAGTCCATCGTCCTAAATCAAAGAGAAGAGGGATCGCAAAGGTTACATACTACTCCCTCTGGTCAACTCCCACATTCCTGACTTTTACAGCTTTAGCCGATCTTCAAGTTGTTTACCATATGATGTATGGTCGTTTATCTTATTTGGAGAAAGAGAGCCCAAACAGGGGCTCTATGTGTATACATGACAGAACTATAGGCTCATCCTATCCTTTTTTGGAAAAGCTCAATGCAGGCCTGAACTTAAGGCCTTCATCTTAAAGGAAGAAACCACACATGCATGCAGTTTAAGCCATAGTAGATCAGATACTACAACCTCAGAAATAATAAATAAAATCTAAACGTACTAGATTTTTAACAGTTCTTCAGTCTTCTCCACCAAAAGTTGGGGAATCCCAGGTATTTAGTGGGAGTTGTCCCCGTTCGAGGTGGTCATTGACCCATTATTATTCATGTGCTGTTGCACATAAGCTAAGGCGTAAAAAAAAAAGGTGTGGGTCATTACCACCAGGGTTTTCAGGTGGAACCACTGTGTGACCCCACCACCACCTCCACCCAAATCATGTGACCTATTGAAGTCACCTGAAGTAAGGCGTGAGTGGGGGTTGGGGTACCTGTGGCTGGAAGCTGAGAGCTGGTGTTGTAAGCCATCATCTCTGTTCAGTGATGGCCGTTCACAGTGGACATAGATGGCTTCTTTTACTCCTCTGTCAAACTATTCCACCTTCCCGGTCGATAATGTGAACACTGGCATCGTTGAAGAGTGTCCTTCATCCTTTAGGTGCAGAAGTACAGCGTCTTGTCGTTCTGAGGTGGTCCTTCTATGTTGTGGCTGTTTAGTTTCTCCAATGTAGAGGTCGGAGCGCTCCTCGCTGCACTGGGCAGCACAGCGTACGCTATGTTGCTTAACTTGTGTTTGGGAGTTTTGTCCTTGGGACCATATTTTGTGTTAGACTGTGGCAGGGATGTCATGCATTTGATGCATTTCTCTGACAAACCTGCTACATAAGAGATGATGTTAGGTGGTGTCTGACTTTCTTTCCTGTGCATCTTCACTGATTTGATGAAGGACAAGTTGGGATAACCACTGTTCATATTTTGGACCGAGAACAAAGGTGATTTGAAAGTGGAGTGAAAGAGGCCATCTTTGTCCACTGTGAACGACCATCACTGAACAGAGGTAGAGGCTTATGACACCAGCTGTCAGCTTCCAACAATACAGTCTAGAGATCCCTTCCAGGTGCCTCAAACCCCACATTAACATCTTACTTCAGGTGACCTATTGAGGTCACCTGAAGTGACACAGGAAATCCTTTGTGGTAATAATTCTACATTTCTTTCACACCTTGGCTCATGTGATGATGAATAACAATGGGTCAACAACCACCTCCAAAGGGGACAACCCCCACCCCCTTTCGGTTTTAGAACTAAAGAAGCCTCTTGGATCAAAAGTGAAATGTTCTTGACTTTTACGACTCCTGAGCAGGGACATGAGATGTAAAGCCCTTCCTGAGGAGAGAGCATCAAGGTCAGAGGAGAAGGCCTGAAATTCCATAGAAGAGAAAATAGATGTAAGGCCTTTCCAGGGTCAGAGACCTCCTCTTTCAGTTATATCAGTTTTAGAATGGCAAGAATAAATGTACAAAGGCTATGTCACATTCCTCTGTGAGTGGCTTTTGTAGTAATTCTAAAATTAAACTCAGGTGTTCGTTTAATGAAAAGTGCAGGAGGCACTCAATTAATCTCCAATTGCGTTTATTTTCCCATCAAAAGAATGAAATCAAAATACGAAGCTTTGGACCAGACATGTCTCCCTGACCCTAACATCAGTTCACAAAGTCTGGTCTCTTCTCCCTCCCTGGGTCCAGCTTTTATTACAGTTACACAAAGTCAAAAAAAAAAGGATGTGGGTGCATTGTCTTCTGTCTTTTACAGCTGTCAGGGGGGTGTTATCTCCTGTTTCAAACCTCTGGTCACCTTCCAGCCTTTTGGTCATCCGACCCTCTTCACTTATTTCCTATGTTAAGTCGTAGACAAACAGAACAAAGCAACAGACACCACGCACCTCTACTCTTTATGTTCTGTTTTTAAAGTCTTGCATGTGAGCAAATAATCACTATACATAACTATATATAACATAATACTGTAGTATACATTGTTATTTGTAAATCTACCACTAATCTAAGGACACACGCAAATTTCCCTTCACTTTAGCCAACCCTAAAAGGTAAAGTCATAATAATAGATGCTGGGGGTGGAACTCTAGGGTATATAAATGGACACTTTCTTTAAGTCGAGAGAGACGGTTCGACTGATCTCTCCCAGCACGTCCAGGGGTGCTTGGCACAACACTGTTCTTTTTGTAATAAACCATGTTATTCAAAGACATCTACACAGCAACGATCTCAGAAACAACATGTCTTTAAAAAAAAACTATACAGCTGATACAAAATATGTTGTGTACAACAAAATAGGAATGTAGATTTAATGTATCCTTTTAAATAAACATTTTTTTTATCCTTTCTAAATCTATATGAGCCTGTCGCTAGGATTCTTCTCCTTCACCAGTTCTATGAACTTACTCTGAGGTCTTTGGTTTTTTTCCTTGCATAGCAGCTCCAATGTATCCACTATTCCTCCTCACCACATGCCCATACCGTCTCAGCCGCGTGTCTCTAACTCTTGTCTCCAAACTTGAGGTATGTCGCTGATGTATTCAAATCTATTCCTGTGCAACATGGTCGCTCACAATGAAGATCTTAACCTCTGCCTGAAGTCCAAACATTACCGGGTCTCCTTACCATATCGGAAACCTTCCCTCACACTCTTGGTGCTAGCCTTCTGTCACAAATATCCCACGTCAATCTCTTCGTCACCTCTCGTGGATGGTGGCGTCCACTAGCGGTGGCTGACCGTTGACTCCCTAAACTGATGTGTGTGTAATTAATGAAACAAGACTTTGTGTGAAAAATAAAAACACAGTGTTTCAAAGTGCAGAGCAGAGCACTCTGTGCAGCTTCTACAGAAAATTGAACAGTGGACATAGATGGCTTCAAATCGTCTGTCAAACCCACATAATGTTGCAGTGGGGTCGCCAAGTGCTGAGACACATAGTGCATAAAAATTGTCAATCTCCCGCTAACTCAATAACTGCAGAGCTCCAAACTTCCTCTGTAATTAACGTCAGCACGTACTGCTAACTACGTTCTCACGCGTGCTAAAGAAAACACGTCACCGGAGTACCCCATGCTTTATGACAGTTCTGACAGCCATAGTGAATAATAGATCCTCCTCCTTCAATTAAAGCCCTTTGCTACAGCACCACTTTTAGACAGAACACACTTAACTAGAATTTATCCCCATAATAATTCATACTACAAAAACACAAGTTTTCTCTCCTGACAGGCACCTCTGCGCGTGTACGTTACACATTGTCTCAATCGATGAGCCCTCCTGTGGTTGACCCTGGTTAACCATCGGTCATAAACACATTTGTGTTAAACCTGTCTCTGCTTCATTAAACACGTGTTATTTCGCTGTATCTGTGTTCCCAGCTAATCAACTAAATACTAAACAAACTGCTCAAAAAAATAAAAGGAACACTCAAAAAAATAAAGGGAACACTCCTAGTTCACATCTTAGTTTGAGTGTTCCCTTTATTTTTTTGAGCAGTGTACTAAAAAAATTTAAGCAGACAAAAATAGAAAAGTGCTCTTGAGTAAGTTGTAATCACGTCTAACAAAAGGTAAAAAAAAGTAAATTCATTAGTAAAACTCAGAATAAAAAAAAATCACAATTTACAAGGTAAATATTCTTTGAGATTATAAAATCATAATTCTCCATAAATGTTTTTTTTTTTTTTTGTTCAAGGGACCACATGGCCTTGATTGAAAAAGTTGGATCAACCTCAAACCCCACCATTTGGCTGGTATTATGTCTGCACTGGATGACCTAATCAAATTGTGTTTTGCAAGTGGATTTCAGAATAAGGAAGTTTCTTGATATAAATCCTGGTTCCCGATTTTATCACAAATGTGTGAACATTGTTATAAAGTGGGCCTATTCCGAGGAAAACAGCATATAAATGGCATATCGTAAATTTGGGACTGATCTCAGATACATTTAGAGGTTTTTATTGTTGTCTTTTTCTTGTAAACGTACCAATTTATTCTTGAAAGTTTTCCTCTGAAAATTTTCAGTCTGACAAATAACCCTAATAATCTGTGTGTGTGTGTGTGTGTGTGTGTGTGTGTGTGTAACCTACATGCTTTTAAAATCCGGATGGAATTAACACCGCAACCAAAGAATAATTTTTGGCCTGTACTTCTGTCCTATCCACATATTAAATGGACACTTTTCTATTTCTTATTTTTGATGGAAACGTGACCCAGAGTAAAAAGTAATTCCAAAGCAGTCACACAACATATTTACATATTCCCATTCAGGTGAATATTACGACATAATATTTAGGCACAGATCAATAAGCACAAGTTCTCCTCTTTATTTGTTACAGTTCAGGACGGTAGCGCCAAACACTGCTGCAGGTTAGACCATAATTCTCCTCTCTGACAGACCCGGGCAGCTCAAACCGGGCCAGCTGATGCAGCAGCCGTCGGATGCCGTGACTCTCAAATTGGGCTCGGCCTGGATCTCCGATAAGGACTTTGGTGCCATGTGCTCTGATACAGCTGTCCAACCAGTTGTGAAGGTCAGTGGCGAGGGCTTCATCATAGAACATGTCACCCAGGAGGATTAGGTTGAAGGCCTCGGGCTCTGAACCGATCATGTTTTCGGTCAGACAAGCGGGCGGCTCCAGGCCGTTCAGCTCAAAGTTCATTTGGGTCGCAACGGCTGCCACTGTGATGCAAACAGGCAGATTTAGGGCCACTACTGGAAACACCTAAGCAGAAAATATAACAGCTCCAATTTAGTATTATAACAGACGGGTACCAGTATCGATGTCATTAGCCACTATGTGAGCAGCACCACACAGTTTTGCAGCGATGGCCGAGGCTCCACAGCCGCTCCCCAGATCCAGGACTGTTTGACCCCGGCAGACCTCAGGGTTATCTAGGACATACCTAGTTAAGAAAACAAACAAAACATTTTTACAGCAGAAATTGTCAAACACCATAAACTACACTAACCGGCATTTTTATTAGGTACGCCTTCTCCCTGGCATAGATTGAATGAAGTGCTTCTTCAGAGGTTTTGGTCCACTATGACATGAGAGCAACACATAGTTGCTGCACAGCCATGAGGTGCTGTATCGGACTGAGATCTGGTGACTGTGGAGGCCATTTGAGTACAATGAACTCACTGTCATGTTCCAGAAACCAGTTTGAGATGATTTGAGGTTTGTGACATGGTGCATTATCCTGCAGGAAGCAGCCAAGAGAAGATGGGTACACTGTACTCATAGAGGGCTGGACATTGGTTTGGACATCAGCATGTCGTCTTGACCGTGTCTGCATGCGTAAATGCACTGAACTGCTGCCATAGCTGAACAGCTGACTGATATTCGCATTAACGAGCAGTTTAAGAGGTGTACCTAATAAAGTGACCGGTCGGCTGAGGCTGTCACCTTACCTCGACACAGCCTGCCCCCCTGGCCAGTATATGGCCCAGTAGGGGTCATCAAAGGGCCACAGTTCCGGTCTTTCTCGCCAGAATCTGCAGCTGGAGGTGAATAATCTCAGCCTGATCTCTGGAGTCAGGCTCTGCTCTCCTGTTATCTCCGTGTTTTCTGTAATAAACTTCCTGATGTGCTCGGCAGACGGGTAGAGTTTTGATAAGTATCTGTGCCTTTGTGTCTGTGTAAACAGTTTGTAAAATAGTTTAACATGGCGAGTGCATGTTCGGGGCATTAAAAATCCTGTTGTCATGATAAAAAAGGTACGATAAATGCAACTAAACTAACGTTAGCGGTGCTGCTAGTTATGTTAGCCACATGGCTGGGTTTCTTTTTTTTTTGGAGCTTTAATATTTCTCGTTGGAGCTGACATTTACAGCCTCTTGTTTGTAAAGCGTGACCTTTCTAATCCTCACAATTCTGCCACAATCACATTAACTGACTTTTAAAAAAAAAGAAAGAAGAGAAAACAAAGTAGTAGTAAAAGTAGATGAGACTGTCCCTGCTGTTTCCCCAACCGGTGTCACGCCATCTGTGCTAGAGTCGCGCTAGCTACTCTTAAGAATAATTTGCGCATCTACATCACTATGTACGGTTCAATACACGGAGGCAGCTCATGGTGCCTTTAGGTGCACCTCGTAAACGCAGCAATCTGTACGTCAACAAACAGAAGGTTGTTTATAAAACCTTTAGGGAAATTTTTCTGAGTTGTCATCTGTCATCACTATCTTGTTCCCTTTGATGCAGTGTTTTATATAATTCAGTGCTAGAGTCCTAATGAAAATGATCTCAGAGGCACCTGAGAACATGTTTAATAAAAATATGGCGGTGTTTGCAGAAAACAACTTGATTTCCATTTATTATGTATTTTGAATAACTGCTGATGTAGCAGTGAATGGGCAATTCTTGTAATTTGAATTACAAATTCCTTCAGCCATATAACTTGAAAATGATCACAGGTGTAGTGGAGGACATGTTTAATAAGAATTTGGTGGTGTTTGCAGAAAACAACTTAATTTCCATTTTTATGTATTCTTAAATATCTGCTGATGCAGCAGTGATATGGTTATATTTGTATTTCTAGGCTGCAACAATTTCAAATTTCTACAACCACATAACTTGTTGCCAAATGTTGCAGTAACCAACTGAAACTTGTCTTTTCACAAAGAAACTTTCAGCATGAACATGGCACCATATGCAGGTAACAACCTGGTTATAATATTCTTAGAAATATGTAAATATGCCTGTATAGTATTGCTTATGTTGTGTATCACTTTAATTTATATAACATGAAAAGAATCATAAAGGGTCTCAGTGATGTGCTAAACAAAAATCTTGTGGAAGTTGTTGATGAAAATTATATTTGTTTTGATATAGACTTTTTAAATGTCTTTCAGCATAGGATTGTACCACTAAAATTATATAAAACACTGCCTCAAAGAAAACAAAAGAGTGATGACAGATGTGCATATGTCAACAAACGAAACTTTCCCTAAAAGCTCTATGAACGCCTTTGTCTGTTCAAGTATAGATTGCTGAGTTTACGAGGTGCACCTAAAGGCACCATGAGTTGAACCGCACACAGTGATGTAGATGCGCATATTATTTTCAACCGCAGATGGTTACTGCGGTGTTTCCCACACGAATGCAAAACAAGGTCGGACTGAAGTTCCTTCGACCGTCTAAAACAGGCACGCGGACAATCTGTTCCACCCAGAACAATTCCTACCTTTGATTTCCAGGCAGCATTTGTTAAATTTTAACCAGTGATCGACGTGCCTTTATTAACGCTTGCATGTTGTTCATATTCTTCTTCCTCAGCCAGTGTTACGGGGCTGGTGGATCTGCCACATTATTGTGTTACTAAATCAATACAACCATAGCAATTTATGTAAAAATGCTTAACAGATTATTACTTTATCTTAATTCCAAGCAATTAAGACCATATATATGGTTAACATTTGGAATTTACCTCTGTTATCCAAGATTTGTTTATCTTGAACAAATATAAACGAAGCAAGGTTTCTTAGCACTACTAATATTTTTTTTGAACTGTGTGGCTGAACAAATAGCCTGTTTTCATTAGAAAAATAGATGCTGTGCAAGTTATAATAATCATGCTTGTAGTAATTGTTGAACAAATATGTTTATGTAAAGAGTAAACCTTTGGATGTTTTGTATTGAATGTACTTTCCTGAATTAATAATAATCAGTAGTGTGAAGACAACATCTGACTAGAGTCTTAATGTCACCCTCCCACCCCTGTCTGACTTCCCCATATGTGTATCTTGTTGACGGTAGGGAAGTGAAAGGTTATACTAATGTATGTTTTTATTTAGCTGCCGTGAAGAGGATATGACTTTTTTTCCAGGAAGAGACGAAGACCGACCAGCTGTTGCAGCTGCAAGGTGGCGAGTTGGCGGAACTTTGTCGAACTGTCAATGTGCGGTTTTACTTCCTCTTTGTCTGCAGGACTCCTTTCCTGTATAAAAGGTCACACGCCTTATGTAATCATGTGTGTAAAAGTGCTCCGCGAGACCTCCTCAAGTGAGCACTTGCAGACTGCCATGCTGAAAATAACTGCTCCTCTTGCAAGACATTAAATTCTTACTACAAGAGCTGATTGAGTGTGCCTGATCGTTTGATAATTAAGAGTTTTTCTGACACTATTTGTGCCAGTCTATACAACACTTAAGGGACAGTTTTCGTGTGCGTGTTGCATGTGTATTTCTTGCACATGATTAATGTATATTGTGCCTTCCTTTTATTTGTGTTGCTGTTGGATCTATGAGAGAATTTGGATGAGGGGACATTTCCTGATACGGATGAATTTCTAACGTCAAAATAAGAGTTGATGTCCTGCGCATGAGTAACCACTGTTTGTGTTTGCCTGGGTTGCACCACACTGGTAGCCATGCAGGGTGCCTAATTCCTTGGGCAAGAAGGCCATTCAGTTTCACCATTTTTTTGTTTTTGTTGTCATCCATATTTCTGCCCATTCTGGTGGCTGATTGGCCTGTTTTTTAACTGATGGTCAATCTCATCTTCATCTTTAAGCTGACTGTCAGACTCTGATTAGACAGTGTTGCTGTAGCTCACCTGGTTGAAGTGGTGACCCACATACTGAAGGCTCGAATCCTGGGTTTGAGTCTGCACCGCACTATATCCCTATCCTCCTGCCCTCTGTCTGCACTTTCCTATCCAATAAATGTTCTGAAAAGGCTTCATCATCTTCCTCTCGTCTAAAATCACAGAGGTTCTCTGAACAGATCTTGATCAATAATGAGCCACACAGCTAAAGCTGTTTATTTGTTGTGTCCCACCACTGATTTTCAGCTACCCTTCAGAGCCATCCTTGCTAAAGAGTTTAAAAGAAAAAAAGTGAAAAACAGCACTGTGTGAGATCGGGTGGTTTACAGAGACACAGTCATGCATTACATGCAGTTTATCTGGTGGCCGAGTGGACTGGAGCCAGAGGCTTCAATTATGGCACCTCTTACGTTCTCATCTTGTGAAAAGGTATTGCTTTTTGATGGAGAAGGTGGAGGAGTCCTAATGGATAGTTGTCTTCTTGTCATTGAATTTACCCAGAGCTGACCCCTGTGGCCTAGACTGGCACACCCACAGATCTGCTCGGGGACCGTGTTTACAGATGGCTGCTGTCTATCACAGCGAGCGGGTGTAGCGAGTTGATTTCATATTGGAATTGCAACCTTGAGGCCCCGGTCTATGAGTCAGTGTGGCAACAGTGAAACAATTTGATCACACTCTGCACATGGAGAAGATCGCATATGCTTTTGTTCTCCATTATACAGGCTGTGGTTGAGTCTTTTTTTTTTAAAGCGTCATATGTAATTTGCATGTTTAACAGACCTGAAGTCTAACACTTTAAATAATAATTTATAGATTTGATCTAGTGAAACAGGAAGACAGTAGCACTTGAAGATGATTCCCTTGCATGTATGTATACATAGAGCAAGAAGAAAGGAAAAAAAAGATTTTTAAAAAAAAAAAATAAAGCTCCAGTGGATACAGATAACAGACTTCAGCTGATAAATTCTACTAAAAATGTTCCCATTATCATGATTTTTTTTGTTGCTAGACATGTTTGGCTTCTTTTTCACTGTATTAACATTTATACTGGTATGAGAAGTGCTTTGTACAGCTCTCCCAGCAGACGCTCTAAACTGTGTCTGTATTTGAGTGTTTTTAAGGTTTAAAGGCTAAATCCTGACAGATGAGATAGTCATACCCAGTTTAATATGAGAATCAAGCCTCTATTCATCCAAATTGTTCTCCTGCTCTGAACACAATAGACTAAATGTAACATAGCTCCTCGTCCTTTCAGAGGTAACGCTATTCACCTGCCACCTCCTGCGGTTTTCTTCCGCCCAGCCTGCACTAATGACACCCGTAAATTATCTACCTTTCTCTGCCCTTCTCTTTTTGATGAACTCGTGACATCCACAAGTTGCATTCCAATGGGAAATAAAAGTACCACTCCTGCATGATGAACTCTCCCAGTAAAAGCAACACTTCCCAAAGAGGATCATCAAAACTTTCATCAGTGATATCGCAGTGAAACCTCCACCCTTTGAGTACTGGCTATAAATTTCTGTGTCCTCCTGTCCTGTTTCCCAGGAGAAGGAGTGGAAACTGCAGAAACAATGTACCAAGTGTCCTTACAGTGTGAAATATCTTTCCTTGTAAAAGAACCTGGAACAAAGTAGCACAAAATATGCAAAATAGTGTAATTTTACTTCTTTGAATGTCAGCTTTATCTCTCCATTATTCCCTCTAGTTCTTGTTTTTCATTCCCCTTCCTTCGTGTTTCTTCTGGTCCCTGTTTTCTCTCTTGTTTTTGTGCATATGGCATTGGCACTCTAATCATCTACTAAGCTGCAATTAGCCTGCACACCTGATGCCTATCCACCAATCAAGCTCTGCAGCACATCCACTCGGTCTTCTCATCTGCTCCTCATCAGTTTGTTGTGCCACGGCCAACTCTGTTCATGTCTTTGCAGAGTTTTGCAGACCTCTGTTGCTATTTTGTTCTCCTTTGTGTTGTGTTCCTGGACCGTGTTCATATACTTTCCAGGCCAGCTCTGCACCACTCAACCAGCTCTGCTCTCAGCCAGCCTCAGTCTGCCTGCCACTGCCAGCCACAATCTCCAGTCAACATCAGCTTAATTAGCATCCAACTGCAAAACTGTAATAAACTCTTCTCACCTCCAGATAGATCTGAGTCAGAGTCCTGTTTCTGGGTCCCCTTGCCTGTTTGGATTTTTATAAGCTCAGAACTGGGCCAATTTGATTATTGTTTGTTTTGAAAAAGCCAGAGACCGAGGAAAAACACAACACTGTGGGCACAGTCTTATTGTTAGATAACTTATTTTAATTCTAAAGTAGTAAAAGACTTGCGGGTAAGTAAACAGATGTTGTAGCTCCCCCTATTGGTCAATCTGGAAAACACGAGGAAGAAGAGCTCTATGTGAGCGTGCTGTGGAACACAGTCTTGCCCTTAAAACACCACTTTGTCTGAGATATGTGAGGATTTTAATTAACATTTCTTCCTATAATCACAGTTGATTGGCACTTTTCTGGATTTCATGAAGTTATTTTCTTCTTTTTGGCTTACAGCAGTGTGGCAAGACTGCCTCAGTGAATCTCACAGATGTTTCAGAAGGTGGGAAGCAACATTACCGATTTTCCATAAAGCCTTTTGTAGCCGTCTCTGCTGTGCACAAAATTGTCTCAATCATTCAAGCTGGGGTTTTTCATTAAGAAAAAAAGCACGCTTTTCCTGTCAGTGAACTGCTCGGCCACCTTATTGCTGGTTATGGCCATATTTCAGGTTCATATATGGTTTGCATCTAAGCTGTTTCTTTCAGGCTTGTGGGTGATATATGAAAAAAAAACAAAACAGAACTGATGTGTTGTGTAGCTCTTAGTTTTCTTTTATAATCATTATGGTAATGGTAACCTCAGTGATGTCCCTTCAGAGCCTGCAGCCACTTTGCTGTGTGTAAATTTGGACCCTGAACACACACGCTGACTCTGAACATCTGCAGTAGTTCTTACACATCCTCTCTTCACCACTAGAGGATATTCTTAGTCATGTTACCTGAAGCAGAATCCGTGAAACATGCACAGCCCACACTTTCACACAAAGCTTATCAGCATGCCTAACATTTAAAAGGGAGCAAGAGAAGGTTTTATATCAGTGTTAGGAAACAGAAATAAGTGCAGACTGTTTACTGAACCCACACATCTTGGGAAGTATATGAGCGTTAAATTTATTTTAGACCAGACACATGCATCAGAACAGAAAAGCTCTGTTATATCCAGGTGACTATTGATATTAACTATTGGCATTATAATTCAAAAACTTGTTGAAGTGAACTTTAGTTTGAATCACACTTATATGCAAACACATTTTTTTAAAAAGCAAAGCCGCTATGAACTGACTGAAAGGCATGAATGGTTGAAATGATTCACAATTAAATTTCTATAAATGCAGAGTCATATTACAGAAGTTATGCAACCCCTAAATAATGTATTTCAATAGCCATATGAGTCATTTGAGATAAATCCCAACTGTGGGTCACAGACGTGCAGATCGAGATTTGTTTAAAATATATATTTTGGTGTACTTGTGTGAATAGATATTTCTAAAAAAAAAAAAAAAAATCAGCTAAAGTTCTGGTGTCAGAACTGCAGTTTATGCCTAACTCCCACTCACCACACACACACCTACCGGATGCATTATTTATTCCTAGAAAACTGTTTGCAGTCATAAACCTATAAAATAAAGCAGGGCTGTTTATTTCCAATCATAAAGATTTAAATACAGTTTCAAACTGCTCTTCTTATGGCAGGAAAACATTTTTAATAAGAATACTGGAATTAGGTTGTTGCCAAAAATGCCCCAATTCCCAGACCTCAGTGTCCTGGATGACACATACAAACATGCTTGGTAACCTGAGCAACCCATTATGTTGTTTTCCAGATGGCTGTTTTGAAGATAACTGGATGTTGGACTTAAAGATGTGACCCGAGTGAAAATTGACCTTGTTTGCTGTTGGAGGTTCAGCTGTTTTACTGACGTCTCTTTTCTAATTCTTCTTGGGAAAGATGCTATTTAGGATTGTTTGTGTCATAATGACAAAGCAAAACATTATGACATAATGCCATTGTTTCTGGGAGGACAGTGCTGTTGACTGGGTAGGGCCATTTGCCAATTTTCTACTGACTTCACAGCCCGCAGTTAAAATAATTCCTCTAAACAGAGATGACCCTGAAAGGTTTAAAACTAGACAAAATCAAACTAGACAAAAAATGTTGTTTTTTTTTTTTTTTTCTTGTCCCGCTTGCTTTCTGAAAAGTGACTTTGGTCTCTGAGCATATTTGGCACAGTTGACAAATGGCACAGCGGGGCGCCAGAGGAAATACGTGCCAAGAAATTCAGAAAGCATAATTTATTTAGAGAGTTTACTCGTTGATTAATACAGATCAAAACAATGAGCTGTAGAGAATTTATTTCCCTCCTCTTAATTATCAAGGGACGCGATTGGGGCAACGGTAAAATAATTACACTATATGCTCCAGATGTAGCCTGGATTCACACACTTTTTGCCACAGGAGTGACTCAACAATATGTTTTCACTGTCACAGAAAACTGATGACAAGAAGTCACACAATTGGTAATTACTGGCTATCAGTACTGAGCAATTAAGTAATATTGTGAGAAGCAAGCCCTGCACTGTAGTAATGGCTTTAGAAGAATAAGTGATAGCCTAGTCTCTGGACTCTGGAGATAGAACCTCTTGGTGCATTTTGTTGACAAAGATTTAATGTAACATGAAAAAAAAAATCACTTCTGATGTCCCCAGTGTTCCTTCGTCTTCATTGCTTTGAGAGCGTATTGGTGAAAGTTAAATGACGCACATTCGTGGTGAGGAACAGTTTCGCTCAGCTGCATACGTCTTATTCTGTACCTTTAACTGTAAAACAAAAGTCAAGACGTGCACGCACAGAAGCAAATGAACTCTGTGTCAGGCATCAACACTTCTCTAAATCGGGGCATTCATTTTATTTTTAAGAGGGGAACCATGGTGACAGCCTGAAATCATCGATATTCGCTCACGTGTTGCTGTGCACACGGTGCATGACGGCATATGCGTTTGTTTACACTGCAGCGGCATATTTATTTGCCAGACTGGGCTAGCTCACAAGCAGATTGCAGCATTAAGTATTATAAGGACGGATCTCTCATTAAAATAGATCACGCAAGTGCAAACTGATAATTGAGCTGCTTAGAAAAAGAAAACCAGTTTTTATCTGAGAGACAATAATCACTCTTATCCAGTCCTTGCCTATATTTAAAAAAAAAAAAAACTGAGAAAAAAAATGACAAGGCCCAGCTGGAAGAAGCAAGTATTACTGATGAAACCCATTATCTGTTTAATTAGCTGTCCTTGTACTGACAAAAAAAAAAGTTCGGCTTTTCATGTCTGAGGTTTTGTAGATTACCATCAAATAAATCAATTAAATGATTTCTTTTAAAGAAGAGCAGTTTTTCATGTTTTTGATGTAAATCGTTGGGTTGACTTGAAACCATTTACAGATGGCGGCCAGTGTCAGATTGAGGCAGAGCCCCAGCCGAGCAGCGCGTGCGAGTGTGTGGTACGTGGTTTGTAGCACACATACCGCAGCGACACAGTTTGCAGGGAAATGGAGAGAAATTAGACCCAACAGAGATGGTCGTAGAGGAGAGTGACATGGAGAGGAAAGAGGGGAGTTTATGGGTTATGCTGAGAGAAAGAGACAGAGTGAGTCTTTAGTCCTCGTCTGCTATATGAAAACCCACGTCTATTAGAAAGTTTTTGGAACAATACACTGAGCTGAGGCTGCTACTCCCCTGAGAGTGGCAGACTCATAAAAATGTCACACTAAAACTGAACAAAACAGGCTGTTTCCCCTGAAAGGCTTGCGTTTCAAAGACAGTTGTAAGATGTGAAACAGGAGGAGGCAGCACCGGCGGATGACACTGAGAGAAAATAATGGGGTGCACATGCAGGCAGCAGACTCATCTCTCTAAATACTCCCTGTGTCAACCAGTTTGAATCACCAGCGGGTGACCATGTTTGACATCCCAGGAGAGCGTTTGTGGGTCACCACTCGGTGAGTTGCTCGATCGGGAGGGATTGTTTGTACTGAGAGAGAAAATAGACGAAGCGCGGCGGGGAAGATTCCCAGGTAGTTCAAGGTTAAAGTGGAACTTGTGTACTGGCGGCGTGCAGAGATGGGAAAACAGAAAGTGTAGGTGGCAGTAGCGCTGAGATAAAGATGTAAGCAGTTAAGGAATTTGAGTGTTGATTTTGCCATCATTAAGTAGTGAGGGAAATCCCTCTCAGTCACTTTGCACTTGAGTAAGCTCTTTATTTTCACCGGGAGACGTTACTGCCCAGTGAATCATGAACAGGGGTCCATATTTAGGTTATAGACACAATGCCAACATTACAAAATAGCCACCTCGTACCTTTAACAAAGGAGCCGCAGTATTTATCAGAACACCATTCTGCATTTTCTCTGGCACATTTTGAAACTCATATTCGGTGGAGATGCTCGTGGGGGATAATGTTTGCTTTATTTTACCGAGAAGTCTTTCCTCTCAGCTTGCTGTGACTCAGGGATTGTCTTAAGCGCACACTCGCCGTGCCACACAATCTGTTGTAAGCATCTGCATTATGTTCACAGGATGACTTTGACCTCAGTTCTCCATACAAGACAAAACAATCTTAATGCAGGTTTACCACAGCAGTGAGATTCTTTGTCTTCTCCTCACAGAGCTGCAGGATATGTAGATGTAATCCCTTCATGATGACCACGGACTCCCATCCTGAACATTTAGCTGAATAAATAATGGAGTCTTTTCTGCATGTGTCACCATCTCATCTATTATTGATTGCTCAGATGACCAGGCGGAGAAAAGTCTTTTATAAGTGATAGGTTTATATTAATCCAAATCTGTCATTATGTACTGTAGTTATTACCTCAATAGCCTGGCCTCAACTGTGCATACCTGGATAGAAAAACACACAGTGGAACACTAGGAGTGACGGATTGGCTTTCCCAGAGCCGGGACCTCAACACTACTGAAGCTGTGTGGGATCATCTCGACAGAGAACAGGACAAAAGGCAGCCAACATCCAAAGAAGAGATTTGAATGCCCCTCAAGAAGCCCGGAGAACGATTCCTGAAGAAATTACAAGAAAGCGTGTCTACGAGAGTTCAGGCTGTGCTGCAGAATAAAACTGAAATAAAATATTGAATTTCAAACTCATTCGATTTGTGCAATCTCTGTTTTTGCCTTATACACTTCATTTCCATATGTGTTTACACGTTTCAATAAATCACTGCTATTTCCTGTTTTCCTAACAAAATATAAAGAAATCAATGGGAGCTCACGCCAGGCGGATCTTGTACAATGGATATTTTGAAATTTTGTCTTTGAAAAGACTTCTTGCTTTGACTGGAAACATCTATGAAGAGCGCTCATGAGGCTGTCCTCAAGGAATCAGACTGAATGGAAATAAAATATTTACACTCACTTGCAGACAAAAGTTTTGGCAAATATATTTTTGACCGAAACAACACTAATGCCCTTTTGTTACTGGAAAAAGCCAATTTTGCCCACACATTGCATGCTGATTGGTTGGTTAAGGATTTACAAGTAACAGCATCCACCTATGATGTTTTCAAACCACTACAAAAGAAATTAGGAGCTACTTGAATGTATGCGTTTTTTTTTTTAAATTTCCAGATTTACTGCTAAGTGTTGATATTATTCAAATATCTTGGCTAAAACATGTTTGTCCTATTGCAGCCACCATAGCTAGGATTATGCGCTTGAATTGGGAGGGGTGAAAAATAGAACTCAGTTGATTACAATCTGCAATCTGCTAACATCTAGCAGTGACATTTCTACACACTGTAACTTTAAATAAGTCTAACAAATGACTGACACCACAACCCTTACCAGGAAATTATAAACTGAGGTCATAATTTAAGGCTCATAGTCTACTACATCAGACCTTCTGTACCGAGAGTAGTCACCTGCTGCTTGCCATTATAATCCAAGGCACTTCCACACTTGGCTTCACTTTTCATACACGGAAGCTATGTCAATCTTTTATATACAGTCTATGCATGAGAGCAGTGTGACTGAGGAATGGTATTAAAAGTGCATAATGTTCGGCTGAATCATTAAACATAAGCATAAAAGATGCAATCTAAATGCTTTGTGAAGAGAACTGCAGAGCTGAGCCATAATTCTCTGTGTGTTTATCACCATGAGCTTTAGCTTTCGCTTACCAAGTGTAATGTGATTAACTGTTAATATAAAAATATTGATTATAAGTGTGTAGCTAGTTAATTTGTTTTTGGCAAGTTAATAATTCCAGTCAGTCAATATTTCCTCAATTAACTTCTCTTGTGTGGTGTGGAATAATGGCACCTCGCACACAGTACCCTGTAATCATCTATTGTGATGCATATATATATGGAGTAAATAGGCTACATAAAATCAAGCCTATGCCCCCCCCCCCCCCTTACTTTAGGATAAGCACCTGGTTCCCATTAGACCACTTAAGCACTGCAGAGACACGTAGACATGCAACCTGAATGCATAAATTGCTCAATGTGAAGGATTTTCTTCTGCAGGCTCCTGCTCGGCACCTGTTTTATATTAAAGTTAGGGTTAAAAGTGTTCCCATTACATTTCTCACAGAGCATAAAACTGATTAGAGGATTAGAGGCATAAAGATATTTTTTAACGCTACTCAGGCTTTAAATAGGCAACACACAATGTTATCAACCTGCTTGTGAGGTACTAAAATCTAACCTTATCAATTAGATACAGGAAATCAATCAATGTATGCATATGACCTGTCAAAAATGATTATATGTAATAATCTTATGTAAGATTATATGAACCTTGCACAAGATTGTTCACTGGGACCAAACATTTCTGTGTGGCTCTTGTCTGATAAGGGCGCTGACTGAGCTCCTGGTGGCTACATAACAGCCATGAGGACCCCCTTGGAACTAAACTGAAACGGCTGCAAAGGCAAACAGAACTAATGATCTTTTTCTTGTGCCTTTTATAAACCCTTAAGTTTCTAGATAATGTAGAATTTGATTGATTCTGTACCCACAGGGCACTCAGATCTGATTACTGCAGAAGTATGTTCTTCTGCCATAACTGCAGTTTTCAAAGTAGCACAGTTACACATTATCAGTCTCATATAGCTGCATGCCTTTTGCTTTTAATTATGCACACCTGCAAAGAAATGTGTACATCAAAAAGACTGTTTTAATGTGCTTAAAAATTTTTTGCACACATTTTCCTTTTTGCCATCACCTCACTGTAATGGAGGCAAACACAACAACAGCATGTGCTGCAATAATGCAATAGTGGTTCATCCTTTTTGTGTTGTAACATGTGCCATTCGTGACACTCAGAGTACTTAATGTGCTGCAGGCCTCTTTTCCTTTTTAAAACTGAAGTCTACAGCCATTAACACGCCGATTTAATGTTTGTAAACTGGTGAACTATTTGTGTGCTTGCTGATGTGTTTTCCATTACATGAAACCTGCACATGTCCTTGATTGTCCAGCTGCATACTCCGCATATGTTCTATCTTTCTGAAATAAAAAGTGGGTCACGTATTTCATAACAATATGAGTTTAAAATATGCACAACAAGGTTGGTGGACTGGGATTTAAAAGGTGAAGGATCCAAGGATATTTAGTCCCAAGGCTTGAAAATGAAGGAGTCAGACGTAATATAAACCGATAAAATGTTGCAAATAAAATGTTTGCCCTTGACAATGAAGAATGTTTGTGGACTCCATCTGGCTCATTCAAGAAAGATCTGCCCAAGGTTCAGAGACAGACAGAGTGCTCTTTTTTCTCAGTTTGACTTCATTCATGGCTATCGGAAGGCCTGCGTTATTCTATTAACAAAGGGTGAGTCCTTTAAATTAGCTACATACATATAAGAAGGCTTTTATCCTGACGTTAAAGTAATATTTTCACGTTTTCACTTTCTTGCTGATTAGCCAAGAGATACCACTTTTATGTCTGTGTTGCTACGTGAGGAGCTAGCTGCAGGTGGCTGGCCTAGCATGAAAACTAGAACAACTAGCTTCTCTTTGTCCAGAGGTAACAAATTCTACCTAGCACCTCTAAAGCAGGCTTGCACTAGGGGTGTGTGATAATGCAAATTTTGGTATCGATCTGATATACATAAGTAAATACAGGGCCAATATTATCAATACAAATGCAGATATTGTGCCATAGTGGAATAATTGTGAGGATCGCCTACCAAACACTGGGTTAGGATTATTTTTAAGTTTTGCATGTTTGATTTTGTGTGATGTAGGCCACACCCATGTGGGAGTGGAGATCCCACTGTAGTCCAGCTGCCATGTATTGGAGTTGAATACTGGAAGTAGCTGTTTTGTAAAGTAATCTAGTTTTATTTTTAACCAAGCTATATTTTGAGTTTTTAACAAAGGACTGGACTTGGAACTGCTGGCAGGAACCTGTGTGCTAAGGGAGTCTAAGGAGGGAAAGTCCACTGTGCAATTAGGTGGTGAAAGTACCTAGCACCAGGACAGGAAGAGACTAAGAGTCACTTTCCCAGGATTTCATGTGGAACCTCACTCCCCATTAACACAAGGCTTATTAAGGTGGGTGAAAAGTTTTTCTTAGGAAGACTCAAGCCCAACAAGTGATTGAATGATTATTCCTTTGTGTGGCCACTTTTTCCTGTCTATAACCAGACAGATAACCCTGACTGGGATGGCCTTGGGACTGCAGGCACAAGGACATCCCAGTCTTGGGTACCCAACAAAATAATTCAAAGTTCTATGTTCATTAAAATTGAGTTTAATGGAAGCCCCTGAGAATCAGAAGCACAAAGCTTTTTTGAATTATTAAAAAATTTCAAAAATTGAGAGATAGCAATTCTAATGAGAGTGACTTTTGCCTTTTTTGTCCAGACATTGCATTAGAGAAGTGCATAATTAAGGCCAGATGCTCATATGTAATCCTTTCTACTTTTTTCATTAGTCATCAGAATAATACAAAACTTTATAGGTTGTAGTGAAACCAATGCTGGTTAATACCCATATACAATAACACCTGATTTGATTTTACATTTGTAAATATTTGTATATACTCAGATATTTATGCAACTATTTTTGGAAGCATAACACTTAAAAATATATTCAGTGATATTGATAAAATGATGCAAACTCTAGGACTTGCTAGGCTAGGACTTAAAAGCCGGCCTTGCTGTCGCTGTTGTATAGCTGATCCAGATGGCTCAGCGTGACCAAGATGCTGCCACAGGGAAAGCAAGGGAAATTAACCAACAAGACCCAAAGCGCAGGTGAATTTAAACCACAGGAGACGCCACCCTCCCAATTAAGCTGCAGGTGCACCTCCACTTGAAAGGATAGCAAGGATATTGCATTTGTGTTTTTACTGTATTTCATGTGTAAACTGATCAGAAACATGAATCTCAAGTTTTTCTAACATGAATTGTAATAGCAGTTAATACCATTTTAAATATTAATTGCATTTATATAGGCTGCAGCATTAAGTATTTTAAGTATACAAAGTAAGAGTAAATGTAAACCAGTGTGCAATGAGCATCACAATTAAAGGTGGAAATGGGCTTTTAAACAATGAAAATAATTCTGCCTTATGAACTTTTTAAATGCAGTCTTCACAGCTGAATCCATAATCTGCAAATTTCCTCCTTCCTTCCCTACAGCTCTCATGAAAACATTGATTGCACTTGTTGCTGCTCATCAGGTCCTTTGAGGACTTCGGGTCACTGTGATCTCGATTTGCGCATATATATTTTATATGCATACTTTTTTCTTTTTGCCTTTACTTTATTTGAATCTGAAATGTAATCAAGACAGCTTTTGAAAATCTGATCCGTGGACCTTTGCACAATAACCTCTCACCAAGAGGTCAGCGCCAAGATTTTCCTGCCACTTTAAAGAAACTGAGTCAATGAGGCCAATACAGACACACAAAAGTGAACGTGAATAGAGATTTTTGATGTGTGTAAATGTGTGCGTGTGTGTGTGTGGGGGGGGGGGGGGTCATAGCTCGTAAGCCTATAGCTAAGTGGACCCGCGATGCAGAGCCTGCAAAAACAGCGTCACAGTTTTTATTAACACAAATAAGCCAACAGATACTGCACAGAGTCAGGGAGTGAGAGAGCGACATCCACAGACTGATGATCCTCTGAGAGGAGAGGGAGAAGGAGGTTAAGGTCCATTTACAATATTTCCAATATAATGTGAATAAACTAATAGAAATGTCTCTGTCTTACTTGAGCTCCGGGTAGTCTCTACAAAGCGGGGTAGGCAGGTAACAGAGAACGCGATGAAGGCACTGGGAGTGGGAACATGAGACGCTTCAGCTAACGGAATGAGTTTCCTGGAACAAGGGAGAAACTGGTAAATACAGAATAGCTTATTACAGAGAGAGCAAAAGTTGACCTGATTACCACTGTGGTAGGCAGACAATCTGGCGGAGAATGGATGGCGCAGAAGGTCCTTAAATACTGGAGCTGGATGACGAGGATGAGGAACAGACGCGTACACCCGAAGAGCGAGACACCAATGTGTCCTCAGAAGTGGGGAGCTTCAGGCGGACAGCAGAGAGGTTAACTGCAGAGTCACTTCAAAGGAATGTCCTGAGAGGAAAGCCAAACCTTCTGATCTAGTGAGTAACAAGGGGCAGGAGTCTGTCATCAATCGGCCAACCGCCGATTGCATTCAGCTGTGCGTTGCAGAGCAACTCTCATCCATTCCCAGGCTCACCTCCTCCTCTGGAGATGGTGCTGGACAGAAGGTAACGCCAGGTCTTGTTGCAGAACTGGAAACGGGAGGCTGATACCCTGGGTAGCTTCAAAAGGTGACAATCCCATAGCAGAAGTATTTAATGCATTATGAGCATACTCAGTCCAGGGCAACTGTGAACTCCATTGAGAGGGATTTTGAGCGGTTATACATTGTAAAGCAAGAGGAGGGTGGGATTGATGCAGGTTCTGTGGACTCATCCTCTGAAATGAATTGGCGGGAGAAGGCGGCAGGCTTGACATTTCGGGTAACTGGGCAATATGAAATGAAGTTAAAGAATAAGGACCACCAAGCTTGCCTAGGATTTAAATACTTGGTAGATTGTAGATACGCAAGGTTTTTATGATCTGTCCATATAATGAATGGGTGTTCTGCCCCTTCCAACCAATGCTGCCATTCCTCGAGTGCCAGTTTGACACCAAGCAACTCCCTGTCCGCGATGTCATAGTTTTGTGCAGCTGGAGTGAGGTGTCTGGAGAAGAAGATAGATAGATGTGTGTAAATGTATACGTGTGTGTATTAGTATTGATCACAAACCATAGATGTTGATGTGCTATGTGAATGCAGTTTGGTCCCTTAGCGTAAATACAGAAAAGAATAATCTCTCCTCTTCCTCAATGGACAGCCTCCTCTGCCACTTCCTGCTCATCAGCTGTGAAAATTTGTGGGCCTTGTGAATGTGCTTTCCCTTGCAATATGCAAGGGCAGATGTGCTGGCAGATGTTGGCACATCAACGCTTGACAGTATAGCTGGAGTAGGCTCATCAATGTTTGAGGGTGTCAGGGTGGATAGGAGATAGTTCTCTCTCTGTTGTGAGGCTTAGAGCATTATGCTATTTGTGATTCCCTTTTTGTTTAGCATGATTATTTCTGTTTCCTTGTAACATGATTGGGCTTTTTTGTGTGGTGGATTTGACCCATGCAGGACAAAAAGTTAGAAAACTCGGATAGCTTGCATACAACGTCACATCGATGTCCTCCTCAGTTCACTACACAATTTCACTTCTGTTATAATTAAGAAGTCCAAAAAAGTAAATAAATCAAATCAAAGAGCTTCACCGGAACATTAATAGAAGCTAAAATTCTATTTGTTGCTTACAGTTATTTGTAGGAGTCTTTCCTCTGAGTTTATTGAATGCCCACAGCTTTTATACAACAGCAGCGTTAACTTAAATGACATATTTGCAATTATAAGTGATCCCAGATATGTTGGGCCCATTGAAAATGATACACTACACCATCCTTTAGCAAGACGACTTACACAGTCACATCTACAGTCAGATTTTTTTTTTGAATTTATGAATTTAGCAGCTGTACTCAGATTGAACCATAAGTGCCATCATAGCTGCTGGGATGCTATTGTACAGTAAGCTGCAGTGTCAAACATGATGATGAGATGACAGATTTTCTAATGTTTTACATCAGAAACACAGAGAGCATTTTTCTTATTAAACGCTTTCCTGGGTAAGTTATGAGTATTTTGACAGACATGTTTTTTTTTTTCTTGCCGACACCAGTGTCAGCATATCTTCTCCTGGACTATTTAAAGAGGTAGTCGCAAAATTCATTAATTAATTAAATGAATGTTCATTTAATTATTAATAAAAAGCTAGAATGAGTATTAATAACCTATATATATTAATAGGCCCCCATTTTTAATCTTTGCTAAGCTAAGCTAATCATCTGGTGTTTTAATTTGTTTGTTTATTTATTTATTTATTGTCCATCTAGTAAAGCTGCAGATCTGTTCTATGAGTAGGTCACCACTTTTGTTTAACTCACGCTGCAGATGAAGTACACTATTTACTGATCAGCAGCTGATAGCTTATCAAGATTGGCAACAATGGACTAACACAAGCAGGTAAGAAGACTGAGAGCTTTTACATATGGATGTAACAACACTGGATTTAATGTACTAAATTATAAATAAACAACCTGTTATTGCCATTGCATCAAATGCTGCCATTTTGTTAAAGTCTCTAGAATGGCCAGATTAAACACAAGATGCCCTTTGTGTAGAAGTATGGGTCTGTCACTCACAACTCCTCACATTTAAACACTAGATACCTCATTTTTGCTTAGGGTTAATGCATTGAAAGGGTTATTTTAACCCCAAATAATTTAGTTTCCTTAACCTAACCGAGTTCTTTTTGATGCCTAAACCTTACCAGCGAGTAAAGGTTAAAGTAAAAAGTGAGTGGAAACAAAGCGAGTTAAAACGAAGCACAACAAACAGCAAGTGAACCTGGATGCCAAATGTGATGTACTCCACCACCACTACCACCGTTCCAATGTCCTAATATTATTTAGCTCTTTGAAAAATGGGCTGTTAACTTGTGTCATATCATGTGGCCTTAGGAGGTGCATCAAAGACACCTTGTGCATAATTTGGAGACACAAAGGACATCTGAGAGACCAATATAATAACACTGGGATAGCAATGTGTTACAAATAATCAAGTGCTTTATAAGGTGGGAAACTGCCTGTTTTGAATTTAGAAAGAATACACACGTTTATAGTGAGCATCTATTTGCGAGTGGAATCCATTTTCTCGTGTAGGATGGGGGGAGGGGTGGTGGTATTACCCTTTTAAGGTTTGGAGTATTTCAGGAAGTTGTTTTTCTTCTACTGCTGTCAAAAATAAAAAAAAATGCCTTCTCGTCTCAAGAGTAATGGCCAAGCTACATCTTCACACCAAAAAACTATTTTATTTGAGAAGTCCACTCTCATGTGAGTCTAAACACTAAATTATAATGATAATGTATATTCCTAACATACCGAGGAAACATTTTGGCAGTGTGGTAATAATATAATCGTTATTTCACATATCAACTATAAAATCTTCAGTCCACTAACCCACCAGAAATAAACAGTTCCAACCAAACATGCCTCTTAATTGTACCATGTCTCTTTCCTGCAAAAGCCTGTCCTCCTCTAATGTTAATAACATTACTAATGCTTCCTAGATGTGAATGGCATCCAGCTCTTGAGTGCTCAGGGATCCCATTAACTATGCTGTCAGACCCTGAAAACCATGAATGTGAAGAGTTCTCTACTCTGAGAAAAGAGGGGCAGTACAATGTGGTAGCATAGCAACATATCAATACATGAAATGGAAAACATCTTTGGAGTTTCTTATTTGTGGTTGGACATAATGTTCGATCTGAAACTCTCAGGTATCCTCGTAACTCTTAGTTACAGTTTTCCATGATGTGATATTTACAAATACCGTAAATTCCGGACTATAAGCCGCTACTTTTTTCATGCGCTTTGAACCCTGCGGCTTATAATATGATGCGGCTAATCTATAGATTTTTTTGGTCGCCAAAGGGCGCTGTAGCAGGAAGCACAAGAGCAAGACAGACAGGTAGAGAATATGCGCT
>JAVDPK010002262.1:747414-793965 GCA_034780415.1 Cichlasoma orientale | reverse complement strand
CACACACACACACACACACACACACACACACACACACACACACACACACACACACACACACACACACACACAATAGGATTTAATTTTGAAGCTTCATACATACAGCTTTGACACACTTATGCCTGTGGGTTTCTGCTGATGGTCTTCTGAGCTGCTCATGCTGGAGCAGTTGGGAATCTTGCTCAAGTGTGCATGCCATTAACTTTTCTCCTGCTAGTTTAGAATACAAACCTTTCCTTCAACAATAAATTCTACTGAAGTAATATTAGTCAATAAAGAAATTGCTTAACCGTTATGATTTTGACACCACTTTCATCTCTGTGCAGCAAACATGAGGCAGCAGCCAGTTACGGAGCATAAAATGTTTCCGTAAGGATCCACAGATTTGTGCCACTGAAAAACACAGCTCAAAGGTCACGGAGAAATGGTGGCAGTAATGTCCCTATCTACAAAAGCGCCACTATTCAGGATCGGGTGCACACTGTTGCATAATTGCATTTCATTTTTGCTTTCCTCTCTTCTGGGTAATTAAGCCTCTAAGCCCAGCAGAGAGCTACATACCCAGATAAATATAGCTGTCTTCGCACAGACGAGCATAGAAGTTTCCTTTGTACACTTCCGAGTTCTTTGCCACTGGGCATGAAAGAGCAAAGGTAGATGTGATTTTCCAAATGTATTCACGGGAAAAAAAAAAAAAAAGGTGCTGCCATCCATTCGTCCCTGTGCGCCATCTGATGCTAGGTAATCGCTCGAGATCCCTGGGTACAAACTGTCTCTCCATCACTCAAAGTTGCTGCGCGGAGGCAATCATCATCAAAATCACAGGTAAATATATATCATAGAACTGACAAAAATAAATATTGCCTTCCTGTTTGCTTCCTCCCCCCCTCTCTCTGTCACTCCATCTCTCTCCAGTCTGCTTCTTGTTCATTAATGATGTTTATGTGTCCCTGGCAGACTCATATCCTCAGGAATGTATCACACTGAGCTTTTGATGTTCCATTAATCACAAACAGCGCCAAACCAGAGACATTTACTCTGTGGGTGAGGGGAAAAGAAATCGAGCTGACATCATGAGCCATTCTGTTTGAATACAGCTAAAAACAGAGACACGGAATGAAGTTTGTTTCGTAGACTGATAGTTAAAGACAGGATAGCAGAAACAAGGACGCCATACTCTTTGTTTTAGGGCTACTTTCAAGTTGCTTCTCTGTTTGTGGAAGGAAAGGAGATATAGAGACGTATAATGACTCTATGAATGACTGGAATGACTGCAGATAATGAGAAACTTTGACCAAGCTTGTTACCATCTGTGACACTTAAAAAAAAAAAATCTGTCAATTTGACAGTCTTGTCATCCATACCCTTACTGCACAGTTGGCTGACCAAGGCGCATCATATAATTCCTCAGCGACAGGTTTTGTTTTCCTTTCCAGTCATGATCATGGCTCAGAGCTCCTCTGCTACACACCCAGCTGCCCTCTGGAGAATGAAGACAGATGCTTCAATGGATTAAAGCAATTTGATTTGCAAGTCCTCCGTTCTCCCCGGCTTATAACACCTTCTGCGTCGGAGCTCACACCAGGAATAATAGACGTTCAGTCAACAGCTGGAAGGGGACTGCAGGCTTCAGATGGTCTCAGCTTTTTGTACCCCTTGTACAATAACATTGCTTACAAGGGACAAAAGCCACAGGGACAGGATTGACCAAAGATTACACTATGTGGTGCACACTCCTCTGTCAGGCTTGACTTGTAAATTCAGTAAGCAAGCATTACTGCTGAGACAACATAGCAGCAAAAGTGTTCCATGCAAGAAAGGTAATTGCCTCTGTGGAAAACAAAGACAACAAATGAGTATAGGAGTTAGTGATGAGGGTGGGACTGAGGGATTTGGGATGCAAGTGATTGAGGGATGTGACAGTGCCAAAGATTTTTCTATTAAGGCACCTCTGTGTGTTCAGAGACCCTCGGGGGAAGGCTGTTTATCGGCAAAGCCTGGTGATCAATCCTGGAAAACACGGAGAGTTAAGCAACAGTAGCATCATCAGGAGGCGTTTCAGTGCTCCAGTCAGTATTTCTCGCATCTGTGCATCTTTTTTCCTCTCTCTTTTTCTCTCTAAACCAACACCACACACACACATGCACACACACATCCACAGGCAGGAGAGCACAGCAGAACACTGCAGCGCTCAAAGGAGATACATCTGACCCCGGGCTACAGAGGAGCTCCTGTGATGGGGCAGAGAAGATGAATCTTGTCCTACATGATTCCTCCAGCACATAAACACAAAGAGAAAGAGGGAAAACAAAAGGCGCTGAGAGGAGGAAAAAAAAAAGAAAATAAAGAAAAAAGGTCAGCGCTTCATCTGATCTTGTCCAAGTGAATATAATATTTACTTTAAAGGATTCTGACTATAGGTTATATCAGTGTTTGATTCAATTCCAAACAGTGCAAATAGAAAGATAGAAACGGACAGAGCGAACGTGATAAAGTGTAAAATCAAATGATAAATGAATTTTTAAAAAAGTAAAGTTTACTGAAACACTAATAAGATTTAATTTATGCTACTATAGAGCCAGTTTGAGGGGTTGTAGCATTAATGAAAAGCCCAATTTTGCATCCGAAAAGAATTGAAAAATGGCACAAATATAATGTAAACGGCAGCTAAAATAAACACTTCCAGCCCTTTCGGAGAATTATCGCAATAACAGCAGCCGATAAAGTAAGACAAGGTCACTTTAAACTCACACATCGTTAAAATATTTAGTGTTCACGGCAGTGGCACACTTCGGTCACGGTTCTCTGAGCGCAAAAGCGGAAAAAAAAAAAGCTGAATTTTTTTTTTTTGTCTCACCATCAATGCGCTTGATCATATAGGATTTCTCCGGCCGGTCCTGTTTGGTAAGCTGCATGGCTAAAAGTGTGTTTGAGTGAGTGTGTGTGTGTGTAGCGGAGGAATCGAGCGCTGCCGCCGGTGTCCACATCCAAAGTGGCTTCAGAGCTGGAGATCCGCTATGGATGGAGAGCGGCGAGAGTCTGAGCGAGGAGGTATGTCTCACCCCTCCAGAGACCACACAGGCTACTGGAACTGAGTCTCTAGATTGGATGCACGATTGCCTTGCCGTGCATTACGCTTTGATGCCGTAGGGCACGTTTCATTACGTCTTAGAAATGCATACGATCTTACGAGGGAGTAGCCTAATCTGCATATGAGATACACTCCAGCAGCCCTCCATCTGTAATTTAAGTTGCTTGCAGGTAAAAGAGGACCAGATATTTCCCATATTTCACGGAGGCGGGATCAGCTCGAGCCAGACATCAACAATCACTTCAGCATCCCACCAGTGTCATTCCTTCTTTGCTGTCACTATCTCTGCAGGGATTCTCACTATATGCTCAACTGGAGCACACCACACACACACACACACACACACACACACACACACACACACACACACACACACACACACACACACACACACACCCCTCTCATTGGATCAGTGACACAATGACCTCTATTTTTCCCCATTCCAGTGAGGATGACTGCTATCATCAGATGTGTCCCCCTCCTCAGGTTTCCAGCCGTCTCGTGTGGAGATATGGGTACCATATCATTGTACCTGGAGGGCTGCTTTAGGGGCAGATTGAGCCGGTGACAACTTCATTACTCCCGGGAATTGGGGGTGGATTCTGTTTGCAGTCTTTTATCTCAGTTGTGGAATCACGCTGGTGTCTTTATGGAGATAAACTTAGATTAGTTGAATAATGACATTTTTTTCCGCCTCCTGCAGTCCTCACTTGCTATCCTATGAGCTGCCAATTCATCAGAAGCCCTAAACTTCCTATTAGTTATTCCAACTTTTCTGCCTTCATCCAGTCTCCATGTGTTTAAATCTTTCGAGGCAGTGCAATACACCAAAGCAAAAGCAGGCAGAAATAATCTCCGAAATGGATACTGGAAGGGATAGAAATCTGCCTACACAGATATGGAGGAACCTTTTTATGGTGTTACAGGGTTGAGGCACATTACAAGTTGAATGCTTTACTGCACAGAGGGCAGCAAACTGCCAAGAACACCTTGTGAGTGATACAAGTGTGGCCCGTCCTCCGCTCCTCTAAGCACCGATGCCTCCCCTCTGCCTGCCTGCAGCATTGATTCCCCGGCTCTGAACAGCCAAACGCCCCCGCACGTTCTTGGCGAGGTTTGAAACAAGCAATAAGAAAAAGTTGAATATTCTATGTTCGAAAACTGAATCCTCCACGGGCTTCCCCATTTAGCTATGCCCACACTTGCTCCTCGCTATATGCAAAGAGAACAGATATGCACATACTTGCATTAAAGATTCATGGTGCCTTTCATTTTTCTTTTCTAGAACTTTCAGGCTTTTAACTCATATTTCACCAATCTGCACTGTTCTTCTCCGTATCTCTGTGATTCACCTCAGTATCTGATCTTTAACATGACAACAGTATTTTATCGTAAAGTGGATGGAAACGCTCAGTTGAAATCTCTCCACTGTTGTTAGGGGTAACCTTGTCTCCTTAGCTCACTGAGTGTTTTTTATATATCTGGGTTTGCTTAACAAATTCTGTGCTTCCTGTTAAACGCACGACCCATCAGTCAGATTAACTGTCAGTCAGCCTGTAACAAGTAAAACCAGGTCTTAAAGTTTGTCTCTGGAGGAGCGCTTGTATTTCTCTGCACTCCGACTCAGCTGAGAGCTTGAAAAACACGTTCCCTCAGTTCAGGCCTCCATTGTTGTATGTGCAATAAGCAGGTGAAAAGAAATTTCTTTTTACCCAGCGCCATGCCAGCAGAGACAACTAATTCAGTAAACAACCACCACAGGGCACTCCAGCAGAATTCTCTATAATATCACCCATGCCACATTTAAAGACTTTTCAACAAGTTATTGCCACTTGGACAGTAATATGAGACCACCACGCAAGTACACAGTTATTTCATTTAAAGTTTGACATTTATGGTTGCTTTTTTTTTCCTGCAAAGAGTTAAAAGACTGGTGCTACAAATAAAGGCATTCTATTCTGTTCTAAATACATGGTAACCTGAAGCTGGTTAACTTGATTTTTTAAGTAGCTAACCACCGCACCTTGGATTACTGCTGTTCACTGCTGCAAACAGTATGCCACATAAAGTACAGTAAGCCAGTCAAACAGTTCTTGGATTGTGGGTTAGTGTTGTGAGAAGGGTCTCTTTACACTCTTGCAGACTACACGGCACTATAATACTAACCCCACGGTTCTCAAAGTGTCACAGTGTGTGCATAAAGGGCCCAAAATGCAGACTGTGAAATGAGCTCAGAGAGATAAAAAAAAAAGAAAGAAATTTTATTTAGGCAGAGCACGTAATACAAGACAGCAGCTGGGGGGGAAAAAAGTCCAGGTAAAACAAACAGAAATACAGCATGACAGGACAGAGAACTAAGAAAAAGTGAGGCTTTAAACAGACATGAGGAGATCAGGGAGATGGGAAACACCAGGGTAACAAGACACAGCTGAAACCAATCAAAGGCAATGAGACAGGGCAAGCAAAACTAAATACCATGCACACAAGACAAGAGACTAACGCAAAAAAAGAGGAAATAACAAAAACATTACACCAAGCATAGAACTGGCAACTTAACCATGGGGAATCACAAGAGAAAAAAGAATAAACTGAAAGTCAAGGAATCAAAATAAACAATAACTACCAAGAAAACTACCAAGAAAACTAAAAGGTGGCAAAACTTAGAAAACCAGAGAATATAAATATGGTAAAACTAAACTGGGAATGTCAACAAGAACACAGAACTCAAAACATTACAAGCAATAAGCAAACCGGAGCTTAAAGCTTAAAAGTCATAATGTGGGGTTGAAGAAACCACGACCGTGACACAAAGTTTTTCTGGCACACTCAACTCCAGAAAAAAGTTTATGCCCCCTTCCCCACAACCCACAATTTGTATTGATCATCGTGTTACGGGCGGAGCCTTTACAGGTCGAATGTTGAGGGTTAGTGAGGGGCCACTCCCTTCCCTCTGTGTGAATGTGTGTGAGTGCAAGAGAGTAACGTCGGCCATACAAAGTTTTTTAGTCGGGGCAAAAAAGTATGCAGCCAAAAGAGTGTTTAACTGGGCCAATAATGAGTGAAATGTTAGTATTAAGCTGTACACTGTTTGTCACCACCGAAGGAATAAAGTTCTGCTGGTGCAACCTTTTGATGCCTCTCTGCATCTCTCGTCCTTGCTCAGTTGACTGAGACGAGGAAGCTAGCTACCAGCTATGTGCCAATCTAAGTATAAGCCAGAGGTCTCTTTACTACAGTTAGGAGCTGCGGATCTGGTACAGGTAACAATTAGCTATGAAAATAAATCCAAGATAAATTTGGGTTAACTAAAAGCAAGTCTTTTAGCCTCAGCAAACTCCTTTCTGTTTAGTCTTCTTAATTAATAATAGTCCTTCAACCTAGTTTCACTTCATATTTTTGTCCTGGTCATCCATGCCCATTCTGCAGTGGCTCCTTGCCCCACCACTGGGGCATAGTTTGTGAACCACTGCCTTATCGTAACCCTCACCTTAACCTAAAAATGTGTCTTTAATTTGAAATGTAAATGTTTAAGAATGCTAGGTTTGTCATATAGTAGGCATGTTGAGTCCGCACGAGTCCTCATCACTGCAACTTCCGTGTTGTTCACAATGTGATGTATACTGGCCTAAAAAGCATTTTTCTCTTTTCCCTTTATTTTGCTGCAGTTCCTCAAATGGCCACTTGAGGCTGGCCGCAAACGCGAGTCAGTCACCGCAGATTTCCATGTTAAATAGTTCAGCTTAATAACAGAAATAAACAAGTGAGCAGCAAAAACAAAACAGATTTTAATCTCTGCACCTAATTTTCTCCTTTGTATGGTAGATGGCAGATGAATTCTTTCTGAAAGTGTAAAGTTATGATAATTAGGGGCATTGCTTTTAATGGCTTTATATATATATATATATATATATATATATAATTTTTTTAATCCAACATTAATGCCTCTATACCCTCTTTTGAAAAAAAAGAGAAACTTTTTCAATTTTAAACTGAATGTTTCTGAGAACCCTGCATTTATATTTGGTTGACCTCACACATTGAACAAAGAAAGAAAAAGGTGAATTCTGCTCTTTATAATCTGAGCGTCATTTTTCGAGTTTCACAAATGCAGTGGAGCATCCCTCTGTTTTCTGACTGTCCCCCCTCTCCTCTATTTTTTGAAACATGGAGCGTGAACTCGAGACAGATAAAGAATTACAGTTTTATCCAGATTAAATCACAGGAGGCATGTGTACATCCTGAAGGCATGTCTATACTTCCTGAATCCACAAGTAAAGATAACCCAGAAGCTCTCATATGTAACTGATCCGGTAGAACTGGTGTCAGGTCGACATTTTCTGATGTTACAGGATACGTTTCTGTCATTTCCTCTATAGACATTAGCAAATGCTGACATGACTCACTAGCGTGGCCCCTTTTGAGGAGAAAGAGTCAACAAGGCACCTAAGACCATTATGTATCACATAATGCATTACCACAGTATTATATTTTTTTAATATATTCAAAAAAAAGTGTAATCACAGCAATATTTGTTCTGGTTTTGTGCACAAAAAAAATCTCTATTATTCTCTATCACCACTATATATGTAAAGCTAAGCTAAATGGCATTTAGCTTTACATTTAACTGCCAGACACAGTGATGCTATCAGTTGTTTCATCCGATTATGCCAAAAAAAGTCAGCATATTTACAAAAATGATAAAAATCTAAATATATACTGACTGGGACTAGTTTTGTGTAATTTCACACACTGAAAAAGCGCCGTTTTAGTCATCGGGGTTTTTCTATTTTTTCCAAAGCAGGGAGCTTTCTTTGTGTAATGTTACTTAACTGTTAATGAGAGGTCACGACTGAATTTAACAATGCTGACCCCAATCAGCCTTGGAGTCTGAATTGGTTTGATTGCTTGTTATTTTGAGGCTTGCAGAATTCCTGACCCGACTCGCCTCAGTTGTCTCTCTATTGTCCTACTCAGTGAACCATTTCCAGAGATGAGGATCATCTGGCATAAATTTGTCTCACCAGACAAAATCCATCACTGGCTGCTTTCTATGAAGACTCCAGCATTGCAGAACGAGCCGCGTCTTCATGAAACAAACACTCTTAGCTTACATTTGTGCATCCATGGTGTTCCCATCCCCTTTGCCAATTTGCAAGGCTTCATTTATTAAATTCAGGTGGGACGGGATGCGTGCTGAGGTGCTTCGCAACAGGCAAAGCGAGAGAAATCCACTGAGCGACACACATGATGATGAGAGGAAGGAAGAATGTGGGACAAGAGGGATGAGAAAGCCATAGAGATAGATAACAGCAGAGAGGAGGAGAGAAAGAGCAGGAGGTGGAATGAGAAAGTTTACACACACCATCTGTGCATCAAAGGCGTGGCTGTGCTGGCTCTGACTTCACAAAACATGTCTGTGTGATTGTTTCTGATTGAGAGATCTCTTGAATATAGATGGTCTCATTTTTACGTGCCTGTCTAGCGAGCTCTCGCTTTTTTTCATATCAACTTTAATCTAACAGTATCTGCACATGACTGAGCAAGTCAGGTTTGCTGTTTTGTTGTTGAACCCTGTGTAAAAATATTCTGCTTCCTAACAAAGACTTTTAATTATCTGCTGTGTGGATGCAGGTATCTCAGTAGCATTCAGTGAAATTAAAAGTTTCTTTTTCTTCCACCAGTCAGGATGCACACAGACAGCTCTTCTTACATGCCAGAGGAGGCAATTAAATGACTAAGAGATTTCAGGTCTAACCAGTTGATAGCTCTTTATTGCATGAAAGACAAGATGTGTTCTTATGTGATACGTAAAAATGTAGATAATCAACATTTTGCTTGTAAACAACGCACAATGAGTGCAATTACTCCACGGAACGAAAAACAGAATAATTATTGTGGTACTTTTCCCACTCTAAAACACTTTCATCACACGGAAGTTTTACAATCTGACAGAGAGCGAGTATCACAGCATCACTCTCACGCCCACTAATTTCTAGGTTATAGCCTTCAAATCAAATCTACAGAAAGCCTTTGAGACGTCCAGGGGGGAGTCAGTTTTATTGAGAGCATTTGATGGGCCGTAGTCTTGCTTGGATTGCTCCTCTGAAACAACATACATAAATTCCTGCATGGCTGCAATCCAACCAGACACCTCCACATGTCTGGGTGGTGAACAGACCGCTATTAGGAAAGATAAGCCCCAAGTGGCTCATCTCAGTCGGGTCTCTAACATCCCCCTTTTTTTCCCCCCTTCTGTTTTTGGAACCAAAGGCCTCCCTGTGCAACCATTTTCCCTCCAGCACTTTTGCTGTAAATCCAGCCCATCAGCAGTGCTCTCTGGTGCATAATTGGTGCCATTAGCACAAAGCATTGCACGCTCTCAGACACTGTGGCTAGACAGCAGCAATAGCGAGGTACCTTGCTCTCTTTCGCTCTCTCTCTTTCTCTTTATCCCACCAACTGTTTCACACTCACAGGGCTCGCAGCCATCACATTTGTGGGAGTAATGGGCCTGGCAAATTACAGCAGATCGGGCCTCAGCAGGCTCAGCCTGGCAGCCACCAGGGAACACCAAGCAGACATGCTGATTCTACTGAACATGGGCTCCTGATCAGAGAGAAAAGTCTGACCTGGGAGTGCGGAGAGATCATGCTAACCTCGACCGACTGTGGTTTTGATTGCTGCATTGGTGAGCGAGATGGACCCGCGTGTGTGTGCACATGTGCGCTTATAAGACAAAGAAAACTTCAGATAATCTTCAAATCGAGAGTCGAGTCACACGTCTTGGTGCGCTGCAGAAGTTGAGCGAGCCCAAGTGAACACAAGAGACTCTGAGTAACAACTTTTCTAAACACAATTTCCTGGCTGATTTCATTGATTATTTTTCTAACTTTAGTTCTGCTCTGTCACCGCGATGGCTCAGTTTGCTTCAACTCGAACACACAAGCAGCACGGACTGAGACAGACTTGCACTAGGAACTCAAACACGCCCTCCTACACACACAGATGGTCTGAGAGATGCCTCTGCAATTAAGCTGATCCATTTAAAGTCTCACACTGTAACAAGCTGAAGGAAGCCTACTGCTGGATCTCGCTGCTCTCTGAGGCATGTTGAATCCTCTGCGCTCTGTTGGGCCTCCGGGGCCTTTCTGTGTGACCGAGCCTTTTCTTAATTACACCTGAGAGCGCAGAACAGATGCTCCTCTGCCACATCTGCATCTCCATCAGTCAAGCTTGAGAAGGAGTATATGTAAAACAAGCTGGCAAATACGGACGATCTTCTTCCCTATGCCTATCTTATTGTTTTAACCTCACCAGATTTCTCTGCAAAAAGCTCTCCTTTTTCTCCTTCCAGTGGATATTGCTTATCTGAGAATATTCTGGCTAACAAATAATAAATTTATTTTTAAAACGAATGACGAGAAAGTCCAAATTTAATTTTCACTGTGGGTAATTCATAGCTCAACCTTCCAAATATGACACCTTTCATAAACTTGGTGGATTTTTAGCCCATGTAGTTTTAACACTCGGGATGTATTTTTAATAGAAGTGCTTCATCAGAGGGCTGTAAAAGTTTCAGTGTTAGCAAAGAGCAGAGAAAGGGGATAAAAAAAAAAAGGCAAGGTTTCAAAATTACATGAAAGTTGCATTAATTTTATGGAAATAATATCAGATTGGTTTATTTCATAGACATGGCTTTCCTGCAGCTGCAGTATCAGATATTAGCTCAGTATCAAATTAAGAACAAAAAGAGAATAAGATTTAATCTTTAGATACCAGCTGAGCAAATATTTCCTAACAGAAACCATATTTCTTCTTTGGATATATTGGCACTGCTGTGGAACATAAATATTTATCAGGGCTCCAAAAGGTTAAGTGCGTGGGAGTGATAGAATCTGGCAGCTGAAAATATTGCTGAAACACAAAATCTCCAGGTTGTTTTTGCAAGATCTGAAGCTTCAAGACAGCTATTGAAATATTTTTACATCACCAAACATCTTTTGCTGCTGTTGAAAATAATGAACATAAAACATAAACGATAAATATGAATTAAGATTATTTAAGCCTGGATGTTGTCGCGTGTGCTGCCTTAAAAACAGCTTCAGTATACCGAGGATGCATTTTCAACATATTACTTCAGTATTTTATGCCAGCATGGGAGGTGGTGATAGGATTTTCTCACCTACAAAGTCCACTTTTGGGGCGCTGCATCTCTGAGGGAGAACTTGAAAAAGTGATTATTGAGTAAATATGCAACAGAAATAACTGTCATTGCCTTGTTCTCTCATAAATATTGCATAATCAGCAGCCTTTGGGGCTGAAAAATAAAGCCCATGCACAAGTGCCAAAAATCGCCATTCCTTAAATGGCAAACTTGAAGAACATTGCGGGGCTACTTTTACAAACAGCCAGTCCAAGATGTCTATGCTCCAGTTTTGTTGAGTGAAAGTCAGCAGGTGTGTTGCTAGCATTAGCATTCCACCGTCTTTTGAAATGGTCACACTGAGGTTTCAAAATGGGCCTTCAAAAACCACGTGTGATGGCATGTTGGCTTTGCCCATCTTCTTTATACAGTCTGTGATGTTACAGGTTGCTGTGGTCTCACAGATTTGATTCTAGTCATCCGAGGGTGCAGACTGTACTTTGTACTTGCATATTGAAAGTAATGCGGCACTGCAGCGACGGGGGTAATGACACATAAATGATGATAGCTGAGGCACTTGAAGAAAAAAGTCCCTGAGTAGTTGACAGAATAGTTGACATGTGCAATTACTTTTTTTTTTGTCTATCTTGAATGAGGAGATGGATGCCCCACCCATCAGTTAGTGAAGCTTAGTGTAAGAATCAAAGCAAGGGGAGCAGCCAGCTCAGACACGTGTTTAATCTCATTTGTTTGAGCTGTAAAAAAGCGTGTGTGTACAATCTACACTTTGTGGTTTTCAGAGACTGTTCTAGCTATACCTTCATATTTATAATTTATAGTAAAAGCTTGATTTTTCTCCTCCCGTGAATGAAGCACAAGATGGGATGGAATTATTGATAGAGGCAATGTGTTATTTTCTAAATTTCTAATACTGTTTTCTAATAGCGTTTTCTTTCAGCGAGTGAAACAATTAGTGCAGAAATTACTGCTGCTTTAGCCACTCAGATTTATCAGCGGCATATAAGTAAAAAAATCACCCTTTAAAAATCATTTTATAACCTTCCCCCACTTTACACAGATAAGATTCATTGTTCTAGGTTCAATCAATAAAAACCTTATGGCCAAATTCAGTGATGCAGCCATAAATGAAACACACAGCAGATTGTGTGCAGATTTACTTTGTAACTTTCCATTGTCAGTGGTCAGCAGGATGGATGGTATATCCAACAACTACATCAGGAGGTGGTTGGGCCTTCCCCGTTGCTTTTCAGACACAGGTCTCCACTGTCACTGAAGTCTATTACCATTGGTTATAGGCAGGAAAAGGCCTGACTCGCAGTTGAATTAAGGGAGTCCAGATACCTGCTCATCAAAGGTGCAGAAGCGGTCATCTGCACAGGGCGCAAGTGGAAGGTGCAAGTAGAGGTAGATCAAGCAATTAGTAGGTTGCAGCATAAAGAGGTCCAAGGGATCTGGGCTGGGGAGAACATCCTCTCACGGTGCTAGGTGGTGTTTAAGGTGGCGACACAACCAGATTCTGAAGAAGCTGGCGGAGCTGTTGGAGAAATGCAAAGTGAGGGCAAATATCTCCGTCATTCCCTCCCAGCTGGCCATTCCCTTCATCAGCCCAGGAGAAGCTTGGCAGAAGCCAGCAGCAAGGAAAGCAACAGCGCTACTTGCTCCAGGAAAGGGATGGGAGATGCGAGTTGACTTGGGGAAGCAGCTAGTCTTTCCAGCAGAGATCACACCAACATCATTAAGACCAGACATTGTGATGTAGTCTGGAGCTGCTAAGAGGGTCCTCATTATTGAGCTCACCATCCCTTGGGAGGAGAGAATGTCGGCATTACACAAATTCAAGCAGCTCAAGTATTCCGACATAGCTGCAGAGTGCAGAGATCTGGGTTGGACGACTGTAGCCATCCACATGGAGAAATCATATGCTGGGGCTTCATGGGCAGTTCAGCAGTCCAGCTTATCCGTGCAGCTGGAACAACAGGGATAAATGTGCAGAGGGCTATCAAGGAGCTGGCAGAAGAAGCAGAGGAAGGAAGCTACTGGTTGTGGCTACAGAGGAGAGACAATGTTTGGGGTTCAACACCCCAATGAGCGCAACTGCAGGGGGTGACGGGGAGACGTCCCCTTTCAGCCCACCCCCCCTCCCCACTACCAGAAGAAACGCTGGATAGAGGTGAAACATTTGTGAATTGTGGCTCCAGCTGACAACCTGCAGCTGACCCAACTGGCACCGGGAGGAAGTGCGGCAGGCTGAGATGCCAAGCAGGAAGAACACCACCTGTATAACATTCTGGAATGCAGCAGATTGTGAGAGTGTCTGTAAATCTCTTACTCATACTACAAATAATAAGATATTATATATTCATCACTTTTATTTGCAAACATCATGTTTTTAATCATACATAATACACACATAGGCTTCCTGAGTTTGACAATAGCGGATACAGGGCACTCGCATAAGTGATTTATGCATTATTCATGCCTTTTGTGAACCAGGACTCAGTGTTGCTGAGAACCTAGGGGAACTCAGGAGTGTTTCAGTGGCCTTGCTGTGGAGAAGCCCAGGGCTCACAGTGTGCTAACTACTGCATATTAACTCTCAACATGTTATTGATTGAGAGGATAATCAAGGTCCAGTCTGACAGCAAGAATGAGACCAGCATTTGCACTTTCCTTTTAGAAATTCTTCTGACTGCACATAATCATCAGTAGGGTACGTGATAATGATATTAAACCATTTTCCACATCCTGTTTTAAAAATATTTATTCAAATTCATGTGAGCTTGAAACAAAAGAGGCTCAGTTTCCAGAGCGTGACACCATGACACTGCAACAGCACCTCATATTTTGTTAAAATATAAACTTCCTCAGCATATTATCACGTGAAATAAAATATACAGTTTAATCAATATGAACACAGTCAGCTAGTCAACAATGCACAGTATATAATCACTTTATATAGTGTAACTCATTTTGTGTTTCCCAAACAATAAACTGCAATATTGGATCAATACTGATGTACACACTGCAGCAGTGCACTGCTAAACTTGTTCAGGAGCTACAAATGATATTGATTCAGTATTGCAGCATATGCAATAATATTCAATGCGATTAACAGCAGCAGAAGAACTTGCATAGTGAGATGTATGATATGCAAACACGGGTTTATCAAATAACACACCAGAGCCCTCTCCACCCACAATTTTTGAGGAATTCTTTTGTAACAATTTTTTATTTTTAAAAAGTGTACAACATATTTATGTAGTTTCACAATAACGATAGATCACATGTTTGGGTATAGATGGTGAAAGGTGATTGACTCACTGGGAATCATTACTGGACTCTACCATATAGCCATGAAGTGTCCTGCATGTTGTAAGTCACTGATTTCACAGCCTGCAGCTTTAATGTTTTGGTCCAGTCTTTTTTTCAGAAGCAGCTGTTTCCAGTAAAAGAAAAGAAAAACAGCCCCAGAAGCTAACTGTACTCTACCTGTTCAGCACCAAACAACAGACCAAACAGTATGTAGCTGCAAAAGAGCCAGATATATCCCTTGTGATTTTGTGAAGAACAGAACTGAGCAGAAAGAGTGGATTCACCATTATTAGGAAGCCAGAAACTTGACTTGAAATGAATATTGATGTATTTATTCTTTGTGTTTAATAAGCCACTGTTTGCTAACAACATATAAGGATATAATTAATGCCCTTCTTCCCCCCATCCCCTCAAAAATTACTAACTTAACACAACTTTAAGCTTAAAAAACAAAAAGAAAAAAGTATTCTGTGTAGGTGAACCTGCTCTCATCTGTGAAAAGCGCAGGGTGCCAGTGGTGGACCTGCCAATTCTGGTATTCTACGGCAAGTGGCAATCAGGCTCCACAGTGCCAGGCAGTGAGCACAGGGCCTGCTAGAGGAACTCGGGTCTTCAGGCCACCCTCATGAAGTCTGATTGTTTGGTCAGAGACATTTATGCGTGGCAGTGGCGCAGTGGGTAGGTGCTCACCCTGCAACCGGAGGGTCTGAGCGTGTGCTGTCATTGTGTCCCTGGGCAAGACACTTAACCCATATTGCCCAAAAGTGTGAATGGTGTTGGGTGGTGGTTGGAGGTGCGAATTGGCAGCCATGCTTCCGTCAGACTGCCCCAGGGCAGCTGTGGCTACCTTAGTAGCTTACCACCAAGTATGATTGAGATATGAATGAATAGTGCATGAAATTGCAAAAGCATCTTTGAGTGCCTTGAAAAGCGCTATATAAGATTAATGCAATATTATTTACCCATGTGGCCTGCTGGAGATCATTCTGTAGGGCTCTGGCAATGCTCATCCTGTTCAGGAGCAGAATCCGGTCCTGCTGTCCGGCCTTGTCCAGCTCTCCTAGAGTAACTGTCTGTCTCCTGAAATCTTCTCCATGCTCTTGAGACTATGCTAGGAGACACAGCAAACCTTCTGGCAATAGTATGTATTGAGGTATCAGCCTGGAGGAGATGGATTACCTGTGTAACCTCTGTACGGTCCAGGTATTACCTTATACTACCAGTAGTGACACATAATTAACACCAAAGCAGCTGAAACTGATTTACAACACCCTTTGCTACTTAACTGACCACATCAATATCCCAGATGTTGATTGACTTGATGACTTGATGACTTGATTTAATTTTCTAATAACCACTGATTTGTGGTGCAAACATGGTGTGCAGTGATATTAATTACATAAATGTGCAGCACAGATAAAGGGAAATCATCCCAAAGCAAAAACATTTTCTTGTTTGAAGCCTTTAACGTTGGAGTTTCAGGGACTTTCTGACTGTTGCTCTCTGTGTGATTGCAACAAACAATCTGCTGACAGCAGAGCAGCCTGACTGGTTTCTAGTCATTGTTTAATGTCACACTGCAGTCATGCAACATTTTTTATTTTGCACCATCAGATAAGTTGAAAACATGGTAGCTACAATATTTTTTGCACTGCACTAGCTGCTTGGTCTGTACACTAACGCTAAAGGAGAACAAATATTTAATTTTGAATGTTTTCAGTCATGAGTAAAAATGTGTTTTAGAAAAAAGAAATTAAATATGATAGCAAGAAGAGAGAAAGGGAAACTGAAAGCATAATTACAGCTTTTTCATAAAAAACCACTGGTAAAAATAGTTACATCTTTGATTTATGTACAGATTTTACAGCACCGCATGTGTCAGGTGGATGTTAAAATGTCTTGGAGCTATTTTATAAAAGCTGTCAAGCAACATCAGTCAGATGAAGTTAACCTCTGAGTACAGCCAGGATCCCTATCTAAAGTAATTTCTGTATTCGTTCGCGAAGCCCTCGCCCTCGCCCTCTTCTTCACTACCACTACTGTGACAATTGCTCCAACCACCACCAGCCCCACCAGAACTGCTGCCACGACTGCAGTTGCATTAAAAGCTGTTTGTTCAGTTCTGGTGTTGTTTAATTTCAAAATTATCTCCTGTTTAAAAATGCATTCAGGTGAATCTGTCCAGTAGTAGTCATTGGTGGTTTCATCTTCCCCAGTGATGTTCCCAACATAATCATTATATTCTGTATAATTCACAGGCAAATAAGGACTTTTAAAAGCAACACACCCAAACGTCCCTTCATCTTTCATCTCGAGGTTAGAGATGGTCAGTAAGGAGCCATCTTCAGACAGAGTCACTCTGCCTTGTAGATCTTCAGGGATGGGAATATTTTCATCCTGTGAGTCGTGGATGATCTTATACTGACCTGTTAGTCCGTAGTGGTGCCACTGCACCCTTTCTGGATCATCCAGAAATTGGCCAAAATTGCATGTCAGTGAGACACTTCCACCTTTATGAACAACTTTTTTTTGGGGTTCATTATTGGGGCAAAGAATCAATAAATAACGCATCTCACGCAAGGGGGAGATGCACGAATAGTCTCCAGTGTGTCCATTTAAGACAACAGGTATAACCAGCGAGAAGTCATCTGCTGATATGTACATCTGATTGTCTCTTGTACTGTTACCATCAATTCTTCCCAGTGGAGTCTGCCATGCCTGGTTACTGTCATCAACAGAACAATTTAGAACCACTCTGTCCCCCAGTGAGACAAAAAGTTCCTTACTTTGACTGTCATCTGGTGGATACATGTTTTGGAAACTGATACAGTTCTTACCTTTGATCACAAGACATTTAAAGTATGTGGTTTTCTTTAACGTGTTGTTGAACACAAGCAACGCCCCATTTTCTCTTACAGCTTCAAAACCCGCAAGCTCCTCCACCAGAGGCGTCATCGAAACACTTGTATCCAGGAAGAGTGTGGGCTCATAAGAGGGAAGCATTTCATAGTACCAGCGCACAGACGTTCTGTCTAAGCCAATGGCACTGCTCCTGCACAAGAGCTCTGTCCCACCATCCTCCTTATTCACACTGATCAGCTCAGATTTAATCTCCTCTTTACACACAGTGAGCTGCTGTGTCTTCTGGCTGATTATCTTCTGGTTCTTCCAGCATTCCCTCCTATAAATCCCAGAGTCCAAGTGAGTGAGATCATGGATTTGAAACCCGAGCAGGTCGGGATCGTCGCTGATGTCGGTACGACCCCGCAGGTCCGCAGGTGGTACGTCTGGCATGTTCTTGTTTGAAGAGTTGCCAATCAGCTGGTCTCCCTCTGGAGTAGATCTATAAACAACAATATAATCCGTTCCAAAACAGTACCCCATCTCAATAGTACTACTCTCTGCCCTGAAAACAGGTTCTGGCTCCTCACTGTAGACCTTGTGGAGGAGAAGAAAGTAAAGCAGGAGCTCTATAAACCTGATACAGGTCATGCTGTCTGTGTCTCCCAGGTGACTCTGCAAAGTGCGAAGTCTGTTTCACTTTGGCTTGTCACTTTTGTCCCGCCTCCAGCTAACATCAGTTTCCTCCTCTTCCACATTTTTCCACATACACAAATGCATGCTCTGTCTCAAAGTGAAAGACATTAGAACGCACAAACACCCACGCAGACAGATAAAGACATACACACACACACACACATCGGTTTGCTTTAGGGGCAACAAGAGCAGGTGGAAAGCATTACATACTGTCATAAAAGTCATTTATTTTATCTTGACTAGCCTGAGTAAACAAGGTTAAAGGAAAGCCAGGCGAAAGAAAATAAAAGTTACACTCCCGGTTGTACATTAACAGTGTTTCTGTCTAGCTGGACAGGTTTTCACTGAGCTGTAGGTGCGGTCTGTCACGATGGAGGGAGTGTTTTATTCATGCAAGCTTGATTGCACATTTGCAAATGCATGCCATCCAAATGCGTGCCACCATACTCTTATTGAGAGAAGAGACTAATCTGCTTTCAATCTAAATGTCTCAGGTAACCTGTAGTAGCAGGTAAGGTTTCTGGCACTTCACAGCTCCCTCTTATTCTTTTGTCACTGTGAGACAGCATGAAATATGTATTAATGTAAAAACTGAGGAATATGAAAAAGAAATAACAGCTGTGTCCTGCTTTATTTTACCCTCACGGTAAGCGACAGCATTGACAGAACACTGCTATGAATGGAACCTGTGTTCATCGAGCTCCTACGGTATTAGAGGCGTTTAAATATCGCGCTTTGATAATAGCAAACATATCAGTATCAACAGATTTAACAATGTTAAATCTGTTGATTCTGAACTTCTTTGTTTGCACACCTATTATCATGCAACAAATCACAGCTATGATTTCACTCATTGTAATATGCCATTCTTACAGGTCATGAATATTTTGTCTTTTAAGCTGATGAATAGCGCAACTCTGAAATTCAACACCTCAGTATTGTGCGCCTGCAACACACAATGTAAGCACTTTTTTACTTTACAACACTGTAGAGTTAATGAAAACAATGACAAGGCTCACGTTCGTGTGTTGTATAAATCTGATACGTTCTCATGATAAAGCAGACTCTGACCAGTCTGTAGAGGACAGAGTATGATCACATGGGCTGGGAAAATTCCATACCTGTGTAGAGGTTACATTAGGTGTGGGCTTTAATGGAATGTCAGTTCAAGCGGGATACAGTTTTGGGAAAACATCCCAAGATTCCTAGCATTAGGAGAACTGATGAGATGATGATGATGTCTCTCGAGGTAGTCAGTGTCTAAAAGATATAACTGGCCACAGCAGGTACAGATAGAAAGAAAAAAAATCTTAATTTTGTCTCTGATGGTGCTATTTTTCTTTATGTTGTGGTGATTGTAACTTGGTTACACTTTAATATTTGTTTCTCTTCTATAGCATTAAGCACCATTTATAAACAAAAGAAAATCACAGTATGTGGCAATATATTTCTGTTTTAGGTCTTGGCATGTCAGACAGGAATGAGACCCTTATCACTAGAGCTTGACAGGAGTCAGCAAAGGCTCTGTTCCATTTAAGCATAGGTTCAGTCTGTCTCTTTATTTTGGCTTAATCTTTTTTTTTTTAAACCCCTGTTTATGTTTTAAATTCCTCATTCCTGTTGATGCAAGAGAAGAACTATAGCAAGGACGGTTAGATAAATGATTGCATTGCTCAAACTCAGGGAAACAGTTAACAGGTTGACTGGAAATAGAAAAAGAGTGAAAGGCACTGTTTACTCTGCAGGATGAGGCTTACGTGTTGTTTTAATTCCCTGCTAAAGAGAGTTGTTTCCCATGAAGCTCATGCAACCCATTGAGGATTTTTAAAAAATATTACTGTTATTGTATTCTTGCTTGGACACGGTCTGTGTGAGAGCACCAAAATTAACAAGGCTACAAGTGTACGCAGATCAGCTTACTCCTGCTTACTGGGCTATACAATAGGACTGACCCCTTTTCCTTTGAGACATATCATCTGTTTACTACTATATAAACTATAATGAACCCAGATACTGACTTAGCAGCAGCAGTAGCAGTGCTACTCAGGGAACAGCTTGCAGAGTTGGTGATCAAGCATCATGATTAAGCACCTACTGCGAGGAAACTCCTGTGTGTTCAGCCCGGCACTGATTACACTCATCAGGGCCCAGTACGCTGCAGGATTTTGGAAGCACACCAACTGCTGTTTGAAATGCAGATTTTCGCCAAAAATGAATTAGTAGAGTTTTGAAAAACTGAGAGGAAATATGGTAAAAGTGGTGCATGAGATAAAATAACGAACTTCTACATCAACTTCTCTGCATTCAGTTTAAAAAAAATTTCTATTTCAGTCTGTTGAATTTATGGGAAGTTGCCTTTCTTTGCAGTACCAGCCATGGCCTCTGTGTGTCTCTGTGATGCACCACACAACACAGATTAGATGAAAAAATAATTCTCAATAAAAAAAATTAAAAAAAAGAATTTTCTTATTTTTTCTAAAACATATTTACACATCTCTGTCCAATAATTTATAATTATTATGATAAATGAGTGGGTAAACCATCAGTATAGTGGGACTTGTTTCTTCTCGCTGTTAGCTGGCACGCTCTGTACCCGGAGGTTAAAGTGGGATTTGGCAAACCTGGTGTGTGGGGGAAGAACAAACAAACAAACACAAAACTTTGAATAAGACATTTACATGGTGAGCTCCAGTATATTTGTTTGCTTTGCATACAGGCTGTGATCAGCTGGCCTGTGCAGCTGCTGCTGTGAGGCTTGCTGCTCTAAATTAAATTGAAACTGATGTCTACTACGCTTGATGCAACCTAACATTGGCCATGAACACTACAATCTGCTCTGCACCAGTCCAACACAGTGCATTACTGTAAACCTTGCCATAATACTTCAAGCTAAGTTTAGTCTTCACTAAATGGCCTGGTTTTCTAAAGTATTATACTTCAATTTGTTTTTAAGGTCTTTCACAATATGAAAATTACTTTAGTCCAGCAGGATTTAGAATCATACCTAAGCTTTAAATTGTTGATAATAAACCACTGAGGAGTCGTTAACTTTGAAATCTCAAATTTTTCTCTCCTGTCCTCTCTTTCTTTCTTTTTTATTTATTTATTTTTTTGTCCTCTTGTTCTTACACCTTACTCCATCTCTGATCAGTGAACTTATCGCACATTAACTTGTTTTTTCTTCTGGGAACTACAGCCGCTGTACCTTTGGCTCTCAGACTCATTGTGGCCCAAACTGCACAGAAACAGTTTGTGTTTGCTGATATTTGTTGAGCTGTTTGACACATTTGCAATTACTTACTAATTATGAGTTTATACTTGCGTTTATACTCAGTTTATACTAGCGGGAGCCCTCAACTGAATGCTGAAGTTCCGCAACAACAGCTTTACTGACATCTGCAGCATGAACACATCAGTGTGATGCGATGGAAAAATGCATGTGATGAGGGTGTAAGCCTGCTGTGGGATGACATTGTTTTCTCCAATGCTGTCAGCTGGAAGCAATGCCAGGCTACAGCACATGAAAAATTAACTCTCTTGACAGCATTGTGTAGTAAACTCCTGATCAGATTTGATTACTCAATAATGGGAGGAGCTGGGAGCAGATCATTCAAGTCTACTTTAACCCCATACATGGGCACCTGCTCACCCACTTAGCCACCCCGTCACCCATGAATGCATTCAATTTATTGAATGAATAAAAACATTTACATTTGGATATGGATATGGAATAATTTATGGAACTACCTAAATTTAAACATGCCCCTATTGGTGAATTTAAAAGCATAAGAAAGAATTGAGCGAAGGAGCCTTGTGGATGTTTCTTTTGAGAAGCCGCTTAATGTTTTATATTATGGGTATTTTATATTGTGTATTTGTTATGATTCTTATTTTTATGTTTGTAGTGTTTTTGAGATGTTTTGAGTTTGTATGGAAACGATCTTGGATAGGTCTCTCTTGTAAAACAGATTGTGATTACAGTAATTCTTCCATCCATCCATCCATCCATCCATCTTCTTCTGCTTATCCGGGTCCGGGTTGCGGGGGCAGCAACCTAAGCATAGAAGCCCAGACCTCCCTCTCCCCAGCCCCCTTCACCAGCTCATCCGGGGGGACCCCAATGCATTCCCAGGTCAGCCGAGAGATATACTCTCTCCAGCATGTCCTGGGTCTGCTCCGGGGCCTCACGGTAGGACATACCCAGAACACCTCACCCAAGAGGTGCCCAGGAGGCATCCTAGTCAGATGCCTGAGCCACTTCAACTGGCTCCTTTCAATGTGGAGAAGCAGCGGCTCTACTTTGAGCCCCTCCCGAATGGCCGCACTCCTCACCCTATCTCTAAGGGAGAGGCCAGCCATCCTTTGGAGGAATAAAGTTAATAATAATGATAATAATAAATTAAATATATTAAATATATTTGGAAATTACACTCCGATGCCCCATCATGGCAGAACGGAATCCCAGCAGTGATAGGATTTAGGACAGGATATAAAGAACTGACTAGAAGCCAAACATCCAGGAAAGCGGGCCATTGAGTGATTATGCATAAGCTCCATTATGTGTCAACAAACTACATTCAAAGATGCTAACTAGAAGCATTCACACAATAATCATAGATGAATATGTTTGATATGGATGGTGGAAGGTGTTGGGCCTGCTAGGAATCGTTAGATTCTACCATATACCCATGAAGTGTGTTGCGTCTTGTAAGTCAGGTATTAATTTCACAGCCTGCAGCTTTAATGTTTTGGTCCAGTCTCATTTCTTTCATTAATCTCTTTTCCAGAAGCAGCTGTTTCCAGTAAAAGAAAAAAAAAAATCGCCCCAGAAACCAACTGTACACTACCTGTTGAGCACCAAACAGACCAAACAGTATTTAGCTGCTAAAGAGCCAGATATTTCCCTCAGGACTTTGTGAAGAATAGAACGGAGCAAAAGGCAGAGTGGATATTGGACTCACGATTATCAGGCAGCCAGAAACTTGACTTCAGTTGAATCGTGCTATATTTCTTCTGTGTGTTTAAATAAACCACATATAAATAGATAAGTAAAGCAAGTAAATGACTCAACACAACTTGAAGCACAATCAGAATAAATAAAAGATGTCGTCAGCTATACAGTGATGTTCCAGCAAACATTTCAATGCTGAATAACCACCTGTTTGTTTTTTTGTTTGTTTGTATGTTTGTTTGTTTTTGTGAAATTCACCATGCAACAAATGAGACAGAATTTAGCAAAATTGCTTAAGAGCAGTGGGTAGGACTTCATGATAGGGTGTAATCCCCCCCAGATTTAACATGAAATTTCAGTGAAATTGAAATTTTGCTAAAATTGGGTTGTAATTTTAATTTACAAATCCCTACTGATAGGCACATAATTGAAAAAAGGGGTAACAATTCATGTTTTTATGGGAAAGACAAAACAAATTATCCTGTAATTTGAGAATATTTTAAAGGAAAGAAAATGCAAATTATATTGTAGGTAATTGTAATAATGAGTAACTTTCAGGTATTTAAGCAGAAAAACAAACAATAGTCCTTGTCTTACATTGTAAATGCACCAAGCCTGTGTGACCTTACAATGAAGTCTGTTTGCTTTCAGTAATCTTTAATTTAAAAAATGCTCCACAAACCTTTGAATAGAAATTGTTATACAGAAGACTGAACAAGCTGACCAGAAGAAGAGCAGGAAACAGTGTGTTAAATGGAATGGAATGTTGTCATGTGAGTTTATGCTATCTTGGCAACACATCTGGGATGTCTGTATGCTTGACGGGCCCATGTTACAGAACTAGCTCATCTTAAAAAGTCATTGATGTATTTATTCTGTTCTGATCACATTATTTCGACAATTTGATATAAAAAAATGAGGAAAATATCGCTGTGACACATACGTCACATAAGGCTTTTCAACAAAAAATCTTCATGGAAAGCATCATGTGACGTATTTGTCACAATAAGTAAAAAATTTAATGTTCTGCTAAGATTATTTGGCTAAGTTAAATTCAGAAACAACTGTTGCTTCCCAGTAAATAAAATAAACTAAGAAACAAGTTTCTACTAAAAAATAGATTGTCTACGTTTTCAGATAAACACGGTATAGTTTAGATGCTTTGCGACCTCTCGTTTACATGAGAACAGCGTGAAAACTATACTTTTTTTCTGGTCATTGAAGGTGCCACCGAGAAGAAAACCTCACTTGGACTGGGAGGCAACGTTGTGGTCACGCTGTGTGAAACTCTGCCATCAAACCAAAACTACAAAGTGTTTGCAGACAATGTTTTCACTTCACCAGCACTGGTTCTTGAGCTTCAACAGTGACCGATCTACTTTGTAGGAACACTCCAACGTAATCGCTTGGCTGGGTGTCAGCTCGAGGAAGTGAAAAGTCTTGCCAAGACAGGCTGAGGAGCTGTTGATGCCAGAGTGAAGAACAGGAAGGAATTGCCATTGTCAACTGTGCCACAGAACCTTGAGGCAAACTTGACGGAGCAAATCAGACATTGTGAAGGAGTACAACACATTCATGGGAGGGGTCAGAGCTTCTAGATGCATGTGTTGCTAGGCACAAGTACCACATGAGGTCATGGAGATGGTACCTGTACCTGTTCTCGCAGATTATAATGCTTGCCTTGATAAATGCAAGGCTGCTCTGCAAAAACTGTATTTACAAATTATGGAAGAGTTTCAGAATAATGTTTCTCAATGTAAAATTGCAAAGACTTTGAATGTCTCATCTTCTACAGGTGAAAATTTCATCAAAAGATTCTGAGAATCTACAGAAATTGCAAGGAACATGGCTGGGCTCTCAGGCAGCACGGCGCTGAAAACAGGCATGATTTTGTATTGGAAACTGCATTGGCCCAAATGTGAACGTGATTCAGAACGGCTGCTGTCTTCTCTGGACCAAAGCGCATTTAAAATGGACTGAGGTAAAGTGGAAAACTGTACTGCGGACAGTCAAATCGAAATTTGAAATTCTTTTTGGAAAACATGGACTCCACGACCTCTGGACTACAGAGGAGAGGGTCCATCCAGCTTATTATCGGCTCTCAGATCTTCAGCAAAACAATGCTAAGCATTTACTGCACTGATTACAACAGCATGGCTTCATATTAGAACAGTCTGGATGTTGACCTGCCCACAGTCCAGAGCTCTCAGTAACTGAAAATATTTGGTGCAACATGAAATGAAAAATACGGCAAAGAGGACTCAAGACTGTCGAGCTGCTAGAATCCTGTATCGGATAAGAATGAGACAAAATTCCTCTCCCAAAAGTCCAGCGACTGGTCTCCTCAGTTCCCAGACTTTTACTGACGATTGTTAAAATAAGAATTGTTTGTCTGCAGCCTTAGCCACCGTCATCAGTTTTCTGTACTTGTGCTGATGGCTTGGTCAGTTTGCACAGGATGGGTGTCTCTGGTAGAGGGGCATATCTATGAGAGAAGAGCAGCTAAGTTAGTCTTACGCATAAATATTAATGAAAAATCACCAGTATGAATTCTCAAATACAAAACCATCAACTCGCCATGGCTTCTGTGTGCCTGGGCACTGCAGTTTTGGGCACCTGGGCGCTGCTCTGCTGATGTCAGTGTGGAGAATACACACACACACACACAAATCAGAAATCACCAAATTTACAAGCATCCATCCAACTTTGCTGTTTAGTTAATCTTTCTTCTGCTTTCCACTGTCACCATTGTAACAAAATTTAATTTAAAAAAAAGGATATTTATCCCGAACAAAAGTAAAATTCACACCTCATTTGTCTTCAGCTGTTCCATGCCACCATTTGTTTATGTGTGATGCCACATTAAACTGTGCAATCTTCTGTCTGCACTGCACCCAGCCAGAAAATGGTGAAGCTCACTAATGTTTTCGAATGTTTTTATTTATGTTCTGCCTTAACTCCTTCATCTCCTTTAATCTTTTAACCTCAGAAAAGCCCAGAAGAGCTACAGGACAGATAAATAACTGAAAATAAACTCTTAACACACAAAAAAATCTGTACAAACCACAGATATCTGCATTATTCAAATCATTTATACACTTTTATATACACACACAAGGGGAAACGGCTAGCATTATCACAATGTACACCAGCTTACTGTACATCTGTACAATTATCACAACAGTAACCAATTTAGACACTTCACTATTAAAGGAACTCACCTGGGAGGAGACACAAGTCCCTCGGGGGTTGCATCAGGAAGGGCATCCTTAAAAATCTGCCAAATCAAACATGCTGAGCTCCCCGCTGTGGTGACCCCCGTTGAGTAAGGGAGCTTCTTAACTATTAAAGGAACTCAATTCCAGTGCACACAGACATGAAACAAATCTATGTTGGCACGTCTGTGCGGTCACAAAAAATAGCGTTTAAAGGACTAATTCCACAAACCACAGAGTCTAAAAGTCTTTGACCATCTGGCTACATAATGACATTTAGCTGGCAGCATTGTAAACTTCCTGCAGCAGGATGCAATGATCACTTTATTTGGATACTGGATCTAAAGTAAAAACTATATGAAGGGCCACAGCATCTCTCTCCTTCTCGCTTTCATTTTCAGAAGAGGAAGAGTGCTTTTCTGTTCCATTGGAGTACAGTGGATAGTATCAGTGGTATTTTTACAGTAGGTAATGAAAGTGACACTGAACCTTTCTGTAAACTATGGGGACTTCACATATTTTAAGTCATATTATAAAGTGCTATCAAGTTTTGCTTCACTCTTTTATTAAAAAAAATCAAAACGAAACCAACAACAAAAAATAGATTATGGCACTGACAGTCTTGGTACACGAGGAAGACATGTGGCCATCTGTTCAGAACCATGTAATAAACAAATGAGTTTCCTTTAATTCCTTCATTGCAATGATCGGATCAAAATTTCCTACTTTGTAAGAAATGGCCTGATCAGACCTCTCCTAGCAAACATGATTGAAACCCAAATATCACAACCCACGCCAAAATGCCACACAATGTCTTCGCCACATTAAGACTGGTATTATTGTAGCCTGGTTTTAAAACTTCTTTGCTTTTGACTTTTATACCATTTATCTTTATGTACATTTAAATTCTCTCATTTTTTGCATGGTGAACACACTGGACTATTGCAGCCATTGCGTCTCTCTCACTGATGTCAGCACCATAAACCCAGTGATCCAATAAGTTGGAGTCACTACTGAGACGTGTTTTGGTTCTTACATTCTTTATATCGAGCATGTTTTTCATTTCTTCTTCTTTCTTTTTTTTTTTTCTAAATTCTAATCAATGAAGCGATTGTAGAAAACAGATCTGGATCACAAACATTCTCTTGATTTAAAGTCAAACCAGGATTTACAGGCAACAATCAAGAAGTACCTCAAACGATTTTCAGTTCAACTTTCATGTTTTTTTATGTCACATCACAGCCACATCACACACATTTTTCAGGCCATCTGATAAGTTAAAAATGTGATAGCTGCAACATTTTTTAGAGGATTTTAATGTTATCGGTCACAAACGAAATGAATGAATGATATCCATACTCATTAGCACTCAGAGTAGGAAGAAAGGGGAAAGACGGCATGAAGCAAAATTAATGTATATATATATATATATATAAAGCTTTTTCATTATAACCAACAGGTGAAAATAGTTAGATCTTTGCTTTATGTACAGATTTTACAGCACAGCATGTGTCAGGTGGATATTAAAATCACCTTCGAGCTATTTTGCAAAAGCTGTTAAGCAGTGTTATTCAGATGTCGTTAACCTCTCAGTACAGCCTGGATCCACATCCATTTTGATGTCTGGAGTCACTTCTCTCTGCGTTGGCGAAGCCCACACCCTCTTCTTCGCTGCCACTGCTGTGACAATTGCTCCAACCACCAGCAGCGCCACCAGAACTGCTGCTGCCACAGCGAACGTAGTAGCATTGAAGGCTGCTGACGGAGCACTGTTGTTGGATGATGTCACAGAGTTGAAATTTCTACCTTTGTCTCTCTTGACTGATATGGTCAAAATTATCTCCTGTTTAAAAATACATTCTGGTGGATCTATCCACTGGTGTTGATTGCTGGTTTCATCTTCCTTAGTAATGCTCTCATCATAATCATTATAATCCGTATAATTCACAGGGAAATTAGGACTTTTTAAAGCAGCACACCCATACTTCCTTCCATCTTTCATCTCGAGGTTATAGATGGTCAATGAGGAGCCATTTTTAGACAGAGTCACTCTGCCTTGTAGATCTTCGGGGATGGGAATAGTTTTGTCCTGTGAGTTGTGAATGATCTCATACTGATCTGATAGTCCATAGCGGTGCCACTGCACCCTTTCTGGAACATCTTGGCCAAAATTGCATGCCAGCGAGACAGTTCCACCTTCATAAACAACTTTTTCTTGGGGTTCATTATTGGGGCAAAGAAACAATACGTAATGCATCTCACGCAAGGGGGAGATGCACGAATAGTCTCCTCTGTGATTATCAAAGATGGAAGGTATAACCAGCGAGAAGTCATCTGCTGATATGTACATCTGATTGTCTCTTGTACTGTTACCATCAATTCTTCCCAGTGGAGTCTGCCATGCCTGGTTACTGTCATCAACAGAACAATTTAGAACCACTCTGTCCCCCAGTGAGACAAAAAGTTCCTTACTTTGACTGTCATCTGGTGGATACATGTTTTGGAAACTGATACAGTTCTTACCTTTGATCACAAGACATTTAAAGTATGTGGTTTTCTTTAACGTGTTGTTGAACACAAGCAACGCCCCATTTTCTCTTACAGCTTCAAAACCCGCAAGCTCCTCCACCAGAGGCGTCATCGAAACACTTGTATCCAGGAAGAGTGTGGGCTCATAAGAGGGAAGCATTTCATAGTACCAGCGCACAGACGTTCTGTCTAAGCCAATGGCACTGCTCCTGCACAAGAGCTCTGTCCCACCATCCTCCTTATTCACACTGATCAGCTCAGATTTAATCTCCTCTTTACACACAGTGAGCTGCTGTGTCTTCTGGCTGATTATCTTCTGGTTCTTCCAGCATTCCCTCCTATAAATCCCAGAGTCCAAGTGAGTGAGATTACTGATTTGAAGCCCGAGCAGGTTGGGATTGCCGTTGATGTGGGTACGACCCCGCAGGTCTGCAGGTGGTGTGTTGGGCATGTTTGTGTTTGAAGAGTTGCCAATCAGCTGGTCTCCCTCTGGAGTAGATCTATAAACAACAATATAATCCATTCTGAAACCGTAACCTGTCTGAAAAAGGCCGCCCTCTGCCCTGTAAAGGTGTTCTGGCTCCTCACTGTACACCTTGTGGAGGAGAAGAAAGTAAAGCAGGAGCTCTATAAACCTGATACAGGTCATGTTGTCTCCTCCTGTTGACTCTGTAAAGTGTGATTACTGAAACTCCTCTTCACTGTGGTTTGTTACTTTTGTTCTGCTTACAGAGAGTAGTAGGGGGTGGGGTGTGGGTGTGGGTGTGTTTTATATGATGATAGTCTTTAAAATTAAATCAAATACTCTAATAAAAACAATATTGTCTCTGAAAGCATAATCATCTAAGAAAATGCAAAATATAGGTTTGATACATATCCAGTGGCTGGGAACTCAAAGGAAAGAGATTTGCAAATTCAAACTGCAAACACTGACATTAATTTACTATCAAAGCTGACAGCAAAGGCGACACAGTTTCTGCACTTTACTGTTTCTCAGAACACCCACCAAACTCTTACTTCCTGGCTAAACCAACATTGATGCTCCATTTTGCACAACCACTCTGTCAGCAGCACTGCACTGGCTGTTATGAAAGTCACGTTTACAAAACATCTTAATGTCGAGAGCCTTGTCATATTCACAGGTAAAGCAAAGGCATCAGATCATCAAAAAGCACTTAATAAAAGGCTAATAAAAGTAATTTATGCTGACTGTAATTGGTCTAGTCTATCTTTTGCTGATACCATGTGGAAGAAAGAACCATAAGACAGAGATATGAGTTTCTAAATGCATGCCTAATAAGCTGTAACACAAATGAACAAACACTGGCCAGAGTAGAGACGGGTGACATAGCCTATTCTAGCCTATATAGCTGACATCGTGCTATTTCAAGAAAATTTGTGAAAATTATATTTCTGATTATATAGAAAACAATTGCTGCTTGCAGCTTGGAAGGCAGCAGCATTTCTAAGCGAAGGTAAATAAAGAGCATTTTTTTTCCATTCTGCTTTTCCATTGAGTTAGGCCTGACTCATGCTTCTGCTTCGGGTCTTTGCAGGGCCTACATACAGAGCTGGAATTCCCCTCTGAACCCTACGCCGAAATCACAATCCTTGCAGGCAGTGTTGACCCGATGTGTAGATACGTTTTTCGAGAGGTGCACGTCAGGTTACGTCTCAGGGTTCAGAGGGGATTTCCAGTTAAATACGAAGAATTGATGCAGGAGCATAATTCACTGAAGACACACTTCCTAATTTGAAGTGTGAATTTATTGAAACAAAGTGCTAGCAGCAACAGCAGCATTAGAGCGCAATAGCAGGGACACAGCACAAGTCAAACATAAGCACAAAAGTAGCCGAGGTAGTGTTTTCCTTGGAAAAAAACACAATTGCACTTCAGTTTAACAATAACTAAAGTAACCTTGTTAATTCTTTAGAAGCTGCACAGTATTCTTGCATGTCATTATGAGTATCATAGATACATCTTGCAGATTTTGAGGATCTTTTGGAATAAACATTTTCTCATGCAGTAGCACCTGTCTACAAGCATGGTGACCAAACTGTGGGTAGATGACACAACTAAACCTAAAAACCCTAAGATATTCACTATTACAAAGTTACCTGAATTTAAAAAAATACAAATAACAGAGAAGACTAATTTTTTTTTTTTAATTCAATAGCTGTTGAGCATTGAGCAAATGAAAGCCAAGAGACAGAAAGTCATGCTCCTGGTTGCATACAGTGTTGATGTAGCTGGACAGGTCCTCAGTCAGCTATGAGTGCAGTCTGTCACCATGGAGGGAGTGTGTATGGAAAAGTGTGCCCTAGCAGTAATTCTATGCAACCATATTCATGGCAATTGCGCGGAGGATGACTGAGCTGGTGCAGCCTATAGTGATGCTCACTACTTGCTCCCAATCAGTGGCCTCACTGAAGAGTTCATGGTGGGAAACTTTGCAGTACAGCTAATCCACAGAGCCGAAAGTGACAGCCGTAGGTATCCAAACTCAAACAAGCGGGAAATGAAGTGCGGGCAAATCTCTTTAGGTGGCAGAGTCACGACTGAGACAGAAGGCACAGGTGGCATCCATAGCACTAGGACAAGTGGGCATTGCCTATGTCACCCAGTGGAAGTATTTTAATATGGTGTTTTTTTAAATTATGTTTTAAGCTTTGTATGTTTTTTTTAATTTTTATTTAAATTTTTTATTTTGAAAATTGTTTGGGGGTTTTACTTCCTACCAACATCGCCCAAATTAAAGCAACGAAGGACACCTGCCCTGTCAACCCTTCTTAAAAATAGAGACAGGCCAGCAGCAGGAGAGAGCCATAGCAGAGCAGCCAAGGGGGATGACCTAGTGCAGCAAGCTACACTAAAGGACAGACATGTATGACAGTTGTTTTATTTCGGGCCATGGCAGGGAGGCTACGGTGGCCTTGGATTTTAGAGAGAGATGCTGCGATGAGAGCAGGAAGCAGGCAGTCAGCCTTGCAGCCCCTGTGGTGTTATGGCAGGATTGGTGAAATGACTGGCACTGAATGAGGATCAGCCGCAGGCAGAGTTCAGACTTCTGCCTGACCTCTGCGAGTATTGACCCTCCATAGTACTAAAGCAGGATTGTTTTCTGGGCAAGCTTCTGCCCGTCATTTTGCTCTCCACGGGAGGTCAGCGTGCAGAGTGTGGAGAGGAAGACAGGCAGCTACATGAGGGGGTACGGGACCTGCACCTGCAAACCTTTAGTGGACTTTTCTATTTTTTGTGTGGACTCTCTTTATTGAACTTGCAGTATTGTTTTAGAGCTGTGGAAGCACTTGATTGTGAAACTTTTTAGTGTGGTCATAGGTGTGCGCTCCTCAAATATTATTTTTGAACTCTTTTTTTATGTTTATTATTCTTTTACACTTTTTAGTTGTCCCTGGTTTGGACTGGTTTTATAGTATTTTATCAATTGTTGATAAGTGTCTCTAAAACCTCTGTGGCTGGCCACTCCTATTTTTATTTTTCTTCTCAGATGCTTTCCACCCAATCTAAAGGGATGCATGACAAAGGAAAGGCTAGTGGATGCATGTGAGCTGGTGGCAGTGGGATGCTGAGGTTTTACAGGACATTTACGCTACAAAGTGCTAGGTATCACTGGACAAGATAAAAGGAGGCCCATTAGATCAGCTTCTGAAGCCATAGAGAAAGCCACCAGGTGGGTTTAGATTAGGAGGGCAGGTCCTTGGATAATCACCTCTGAGACACAAGCTGGGGTCTGATCAGCCTCGGTGGATGGCCTGAAAGAGAGTGTCTGATGCTGAAAGACCCGAAACATCCGATGACTCCAGGTTGCATCACTCATTATGGGTATCCGTGAGATGTATTTTTCTTTCTCCATGCAAGCTTGATTTGCACACTTGCAAATGTATACAGTTCATGTATATATATTTTAAAAGCATTAATGTTACAGGATAAATGGACTAATCTGACATAAATCTGGATGTATAAGAAAACTGAATTAGTAGTGAATTTCATTATCTTTTTTTTTGTCACTGTGAGATGACACAAAATATTTATCCACTGCAGTTTGATAATGCAAAATCTGAGGAATCTACAATATGAATAGAAGACGGTGTCCTTATCAGTGTTCCTACTAGAAGCCTTAAAATATTTGCACATTGTGCAGTAATTGTGTCTTGTGACCTATTTTTTTGTAACACTGAAAGATGTTAAATCTGTCAATAATAAACTGCTTGGCTTATTTGCTTGGCCAGTTTTCTGCTCAATGTTCTAATGTCAGCAGACTAATTAATAAAAAAAATGACTTTGAGCTGCTATTAAACAACAGGTCACAGCTAGAATTTCACTCATCATATTACTCAGTATTTTTTCACCCTATGAATGCTGAGCTCTTTATAGTTGATAAATAGTGCAGCTGTGAACATCAATGATTCTCACATGTGGGTTCTTGGTTAAGTACCTGCTTAATATCAGCGGCATACAGTCAAGTAGATCTTCTGTTTTGCAACACTGTAAAGGTAATGTAAACAAGGACAGGTCTTATCTTCGTGTGTGCTACGTAAAACCTGCTTTTATGAGCACGTTCTTGTGATAAAGCAGTTGTTGTCTTTGGATAGCGTTCTTTCGTTTTCACAGGTTATTAATGCCAGAGTTTGCTTCAGTATGTCAAGGAGAGAGGGCAATCAGATAAGGGGGAAACCCCCATATCTGTGCAGAGAATAGATTAGGTGCTGGTCTAATAACAGGACATGTCTGGCCAAGATGGATTAGTCAGTTGGATAGGTCAGTAGAACAGACTGACTTTCCCATGCTGTGGGAAAACATCCCAGGAGCCCCATTAGGAGATCCGGCTGAGATGATGGTCCCTCGGGCTACGAGAGAGAAAATCACAGTAAGTATGTGGCAATATATTTGTTTTAGGGGTGCTCACCTAGAGTAGAATGTTCCTCAGAGTAGTGCTGGTGAATACTGCTGTAGGTCTGACTATTCTTCCAGTTTGATTATAAAGGACACCTGTTCAACCTCTCTTGGCTTTATCATCAACTTTGGTTGCAGATAGGGGTGGTGGTTACAGGCAGTGTGCAATATTTCCTTACTGTGGATAAAAAAAATCCATCATCAAAGCAGACTATACAAAAAGCTAAGTACACCCATACTGCTTCCATTGGAATTAAGAGGGTAAGTAGCAGCCGGGTGCTGCTAATCAAATACATTTGATTAACTGCTCTTCACCAAGTGATGCAACCTCTATAAAAGCAGATGTTTTGTTAGTTTGCTGGTCTGGAGCATTCAGATGTGTGTTACCACACATGAAAAACATCAGCAATGATATTACAGAAACAACTATTGCTGCCCATCAATCTGGGAAGGTTTAGAAGGCCATTCCTAATCCATCATTCTACTGTGAGAAAAATTATTCACAAGTGGAAAACATTCTAGACAGTTGTCAATCTTCCCAGTTGTGGACAAGGTCAGAAAGTGTATTACTTAGAGAAATGACAAAAAACCCAAGCTCTACATCTCTGACTCTACAGGCCTCAATTAGTAATATTAAATGCCAAATTTCACGAAGGTAAAGTTAGAAAACGACAAACAAGTATGGTTTGTTTGGAAGAGTTACCAGGAGAAAAAGAACATAGCAACACAATGTATTTTTACAAAGTTGCGTCTGGACAAACCACAAGACTTCTGAAGCAATGTCCTTTGGACAGATGAGACCAAAGTGGAGATATTTGGCTATAATGCACAATGCCACACTTGGCAGGATATCAGCATAAACACCTCGTACTAACTGTCAAGCTCAGTGATAGAGGAGTAATTTGGGATTGTTTTGCAGCCACGGGACCTGTGCAACTTGCTGTAATTGAGTTGACCATGAGCGCTGCTGTATAACAAAGTAGTGTAGATTCAAATGTGAGGTCATCTGACAGATAAATTGGGTGATACAGCAGGACAATGATCTGAGAATGACTGGAAAAAGAAAAGAAAGTGTCAGAATGGCCCAGCCAAGGACCAGACCTCAACTTGAAATGCTGTGGTGGGATCTTGAGTGCATAAACAAATACCTGCAAGCCTCAATGAATGGAAGCAACATTGTAAAGAAGAGCAAGCCAAAATTCCTCCATAATGATGTGAGAGACTGATGAAGTCATACAGAAAACCATTCGTTCAAGTTATTGCTGCTAAGGGTGGCTATACAGTACAAGCTACTGAATCATGGGGTGAACTTCACTGTATTCACTGCGTGCCTCCACCAAGGCACACAGTGATTGCCTGCTTCTCTACACATAACTTAGTGGCTAGAGGGGATACAGAGTTTCTCTCCACCTCTCTTCACTCTTCACTGTAATTCATTTGTCCAAAAAAAAAAAAAAAAAAAAACCCAAACAAAATCAAAAACAGCTGACTGAGTAGTCTTATTTTTAATTTAAATGGGAATTTAAATTTTTTAAAGCCCCTTAAATTTCCATGGAAACTAGATGGTGACATATTTTTATAGTTTGCTTCAGTAAATATTAACTTCTTCCACTGACTTTCATCTTGCTGTAACAGCGCTGATTATATTGTATTGTAATAAGTATGCTGACAGGGAAAAAAAAAAAAAAGCTGGACAGCTTTTGTTCTCAGGATTTAGAGTGTCTGCCTCTGTGTGCGTGTTAACTGTGCTGGTGTTATAGAGAATAAATGTGCAGCTGTTAATTCCTGCAGTGACTGCTGTTCCTCTGCCAGTAGAAACATAACAGGCTGCTACATATGGACTGGAACCAATAAATGTTTTAATATTAATTTTACTTGAGTTGTTTATGTACAGAAACAGTCATCACAGAAATGTCACCATCTGAATAGGAACTCAAAACAAAAACCTGATCTCAATCTTTGTCTCACCCAAGTTGGCTGCCCACCCATACATAGCAGGCTAGATCCAGCCCAGACGACTAATATGTGTACCAGTGCACTCTGATGACCAGCTTATTCCTGTGAGCATACTGGGTTTCACAAAAGCACTGACCCCTTTTCCTTTGAGGCATATCATCTGTTTACTACTATATAAACTATAATGAACCCAGATACTCACTCAGCAGCAACAGCAGTAGTTCCTGTGCTACTTAGGGAACAGCTTGCGGAGCTGGTGATCAAGCATCATGATTAAGCACCAACTGCGAGGAAACTCTCCGTGTGTTCACTCCAATTCAGCCCGGCACTGATTACACTCATCAGGGCCCCGTATGCTGCAGGGTTTTGGAAGTGCACCAACTGCTGTTTGAGCTACAGATTTTTGACAAAATTATTTAATTACTGGACATATGGGCTGCAATAAAAAAGAGTGGAGGTTTGAAAAAACAGAGGAAGTAGGGTAAATTGGTACATGAAATAAAATAATACACTTCTACATCGACTTCTTTACAAAATAATTTTTTATATTTCAGTGTCACTTGAGTTTATAGGTAGTTGCCTTTCTTTACAGTACCAGTCACGGCCTCTGTGTGTCGCTGTGATGCAAAACACAACATAAACTGTAGATGAAGAAATAGGTTTCATAACTTAACGTCACATCCTCTGACCGCGACTAAAGGTAATTTATTTTTTGCAAATGTTTCCCCACTCTTGCTAAAGCTTAATGTTTATACATCCGTTTCCAGGAATAATTGATAATTATTATGATAAATGAGCTCCCAGCAGTACAGTGGGACTGCTCTTGTCCCCGCAGGCTGTGAGCTCGCATGCTCGGTAGCAAATGAAAAAGCTTGTGCAAGTGCAAGAAGTGTTTTATTTTGACATCGTCAGATGAATGCCGTCAGTCATTCAGGCGGCTTCTGGGAAGATGTAACGAATACGTTTATTTACAGTGTGGAAATAAAGAGCATTAGGTTACAGCAAGCTGTTTTCAAAGATGCTATCTGCAAGCAGTCGCTAATAGTGTCGGATGATCAAGTTGGCTCATTTTCCCTATGAAACATGTGGCAGCGGCTGTGCGGAGAAACTGTTAAGTTCTGATAAGGAGCCTGTGTTATGCATGCAAGGATGGGATGAGTGACATTAACTAAAGGAGCATAAAGCAGTGGAGTCAGAGCTGGAGATAATAAAGGTAGATGAGTCAGTGCAGGTAGTGTGTGCTTTAGAAATATCCCCCGGCTCTGCATGTCTGGAACTTGTTTCTATTCTGCATAAAATTTATGGAGTTAATAAAAGAGTATTGGTTGTTCTCCTGTCACGATGGCCACTGACCTCTCAGAGCCCGACAAGGGTAACCACAAGAGTTTAATAAATGTAACGATTGGTCGATGTGAATGTGTATTACTGCAACTGTATCTTCAGGCTGTCATTATTTAGTGTCCTCTGCTTACTTCAGTATCTTCTCTTCCTCCTCATGTTTAGGGGATTAGTGTCAGGACTTTGCATCAATGTTGCGCTTGATTGCAACATCCCTGTGCCTCCGGTGCCAACATATCACAGCTCTACCGTTAAACCTCAGGCTATGCGTGACACGCAGTGTAGCAGAGAACCAGCAGACTGTAGAGGCTCTTTACAATCTCTCTGTGGACATCCAGAGAGTCCGGAAACTTAAAGGATGGGTGCTGCATCAAAGTCCAGCCTACACGAAAGAGGTAGCTGAACTCCTGAAGAACCTGGGGGCCTCAGGCCCCACCATTGCTCATGTCTTAACAAGTCACCCTGAGGCTGTCCTCTGTAATCCTGAGCAGATTCAGACTCAGAAGGAGCTGTGGATGTCTGTGTGTCCAAACCAGAGGGAGCTGGTTGGTATCATTGAGAAATTCCCAGCCGCGTTTTTCACCTCCTCCAGTCACCATGACAACCAGCGAAACAACATCTCTTACTTCCAGAGTTTAAACCTCAACAAGCGAATCATCACCAAACTCATGGCCAGCGCGCCTCAAAGCTTCAGCCGACCAGTAGAGCAGAACGAGCTGATGGTTCGCACCCTACAGCGGGCCTACCGGGAGCTCGGGGGAGAGGAGGCCAATATGAAAGTCTGGCTTCAAAAGCTGCTGAGTCAGAACCCGTTTGTTCTTCTGAAGCCTCCAGAGGTGCTGTTGCAGAACCTCCTGTTTCTTAGAGACAAGGGCTTCAGCACAACACAGCTGCTACGCCTATTGTCCAGCCTGAAAGGCTTTGTGACTGAGCTGAACCCAGACAGCATGCGTCGCACTCTGATGTACTCCCAAGACACCATCGGGTGCTCTGAGGCAGAGCTGCGGAACATCATCCTCCGGTGCCCGGCTCTTCTTTATTACCCTGAATCTATTCTGGCTGAGCGCTTTGAGGGTCTTCTCAGGGCCGGGATCAGCATGTCTCAAATCACAGAGACTCCAACTGTCCTGGAGCTGACCACACAAATAGTAAATTATCGCATCCAGCGACTGAAAGCTCGAGGTTATGACGTAAGGACAGGTAGTCTGGAGGTTTTAAATGGCACTAAGAAGGACTTTGAGATGAGCTTTGGAAAACTACAGCTCTCCAGAGAGAGACCCCTTTTTAACCCTGTTGCCCCTTTAAAAGGGGATGACTGACATGGGTTGTATGGACTAATGTATGCATGAATAATTAACTGTAACTGGATCCATACCGTCATAATTATAAAGGTGCTTTGACTTTCAGCATTTACCTTATAATCAGATATATGTATTTATTGCTGTAGTTTAATTGGATAAACTACAATGATGCCATTTAATATGTACAGTGAGTAATGTCTGTGAAGATGCCTTAAATATTACAGTGTGCATACTCCAGAAAACAATCTGTTAAAGGCTGCCTTCTTTTTTTACTCATATTTTTAAAACTGGGATCGCACTCAGCTAAAGGTACAATGCAGAGAATGTTTTAACTGTTTTCCTGCTGCCAAAATCTCCAACCTCGTGGGATATAAAGTCATTAAAATCCAGTTAAGAAGCTGTGCTGTGAAGTGTTGTGAATATTTTTTTTTTCAGTCTATTTAGGCTGTGTGAATTCTGAGAAAAAAAAAAAGTTCAAAACAAAAACAACAAAAAGTAAAAATTTCACTTATAGCTCAGACCAAAGAAAGCTGCGATTGCACCCCAACATCCAGCTTTTACAAGTCTGATGGTGTTATAAAGAAAAGGCAGTGCACTTTCATGTAGGTGTAAATTCACATTGGAAGAGACGAGGGTGGATGTGTGCTGATTTCCCAGAGTGATATCAGAAAGTGAGACAAATGCAGTGGCATCTTAATGTGTCAATGTCTAGGAAAGATACAGTCCCTTTACCAAAAAAAAAAAAAACCCTCTCCTTACAATAACTTCACATGAAACCCTGCATGACATGACAGCTTGGTGACAAACGTGCTGATTGGTCTATCAGATGTATCACCAAGAACAAACAAGGCTTTTAAAACCATTTTATTTACTGTCTGTGCAAGTGTCTCATTTTCACACAATATTCTTGGCTCCACAACTGTTCCCCTCAGGGATGAAATCTAACTGCGCCTCAGATTTTTATTGTTACTCTACAGATGGAGACACTTTATTAGAAGCTATTTCACTTCTAAAATGTCACTTCATTATCATTTCAAATGAATTCAAATGCACCCACACGAGATAAAAAAATAAATTAAAAAAAGGAATGAAAGTGATGTGCCTTTGATTTGGACTGGACCTTTTCAACCTTTCATGCATTCAAAAAGCAGGAGACTTTCATTTCATTTAGGCTAAATCGATTTTCCATAAGGTTTGACTTTATTAATTAAAGGTTTTCATGTCTCTGTATGTCACGTGGTTCTAAAAAGGCTTTTGGATAAGTGCCCATTTTAGTGTAAGCCACAAAATCAATATACAATCATACTAGGCATTGTCTAAACCAAGAGAGGGCACCATAAAATCTCTCATTTTGAATGTGTCTTAATGTTTCAAAGCCAGCAAAAGCCCTTGAAACATGCTTAAGAGTGGCTTTTAATGGGAGTGAGCATCACAGCTAATGAAGTCGTGACTTTATGCCTCAAGGTCCCCACACACTCATAATGTAGATGATGGGGGTCACAACAAAGAGAGGGAGGACTTGTGTGTCTGGAGGGGTGGGGGTGTACGTTAACAACCTCCCATCTGCTGCTGTCTGAATCACTCACCATGGTCCCGTAGACATGGTCGTAGCCACTGGGCAGATGATTCAAAAAGTGAGTGCATCTGGTAAAGAATGTGAGCTCAGCAGATGGATGTTTGACTAGAGTTCATTTTCCAGCCATTCACAACATGGCAGCCCTGAGGGGCTACGGCGTTACCTTGAGTACACTGCAGCTGATGCACTGAAGGTTTGTAACTCTGCACAGACATCACTGACATTTGCTTTAGTTTGTCATGTTGCAAGGTTACGGTCTTCGTCTTTCACCGATGCTTAGTAATAAATACAAGGTGAGTTAATCAGGATATATCAAGGCGAGGCAGATGAGACGAGGCCTCAGGTGTATAAGTGGAAGTCATCTCGATTTCTTACCCAGTGTCCTATGGACAGCCTTGTCCTCCTGTGCTGGGCTCTTGAATTACGCAGGCAGGGCAGAGAGGTTAATAAATAGGAGTATAAATTGTCCTTTTTCATTTCAAATACACCAGTGGTTGAAACTCGCCATGCTTAACGTTCTGCTTTTATGGGTCATATCTCACCGGAAACAGATGACATCTGCAATTAGAAGATATGATTTCCAGCTGACGCAGGAGCATGGACGACCACTGCTGCAGTAAATAGTCCTCATTTGAAGTCAGTGTGAGTTAAGCCCTGGCATTTTCATTTAGAAGTCTGTTCTTCAAAAGCAGCAAAAGGAGGTGGAAAATGAGCTTTTTGCCACTTAAATATTCCACAAGGGCTCGAAGAAGAGGAAAATCACAATGTCTTATGTAAACTAGAAAAAAAAAAGGACCAAATATCAGAATATTTCAAAATTCATGTTTGGGTTTTGTTCATGCTAACATCACTAATGCATTTTCCAGCTTTAAAAATGTGTTTGACCCCATGCTGTGAGCTGTTCTGGTACATTTATATTCATATCATGAACCGGAGATACTGTGTGCTCTAATCTCAATTTCTCTCTCCCCACCTACACTGGAAAGTTTGTTTTCTGTCACCCTGATGACACAACACAAATATACTTTACATGCTGCAGGAGGGAAATAAATGTCACATTGATGGATGTTCAATAGCAAAAAGTAAATAACTTTCTATATTGAACGTTCCATCTGAGATTCACAACTTCGAAGCGAAGATTCATCTGTCACTTGGTGAAATTTCACCTGTTGAGGGCTGCGGTGTGTTGGATATCACTGTCATTTATTCACTCATGACTGAATCTATCACTTGATTGACCATTCGAAGCGACAGCTGTCAGTGGTTAAACCTGAGGCGAGTTCAAATCTGCTGTGCCTAGAAACAAGACCTTTATCATTGAATATGTCCATTTACTGTGTTGCATTTTAGCACTTGGTTCCTTCAAATAATCCTTAAGCAGCATCAAAAACTTTATTAGGTATACCTGGTCAGCTGCTCATTAACACGCCTATCATGGGATAGGCCAATCACATGGCAGCAACTCACTGCATTTAGGCATGTAGGCATGGTCAAGACAGTCTGATCAAGCTCAAGCCTTGCGTGAGAATAGGGAAGAAAGGTGATTTACATGACTTGTTGGCGCCAGATGGGCTGAATATTTCAGAAACTGCTGATCTGCTGGGATCTTCCCACACAGCTGTCTCTAGGGTTTGCAGAGAATGGTCTGGAAAATAGACAATATCCAGTGAGCGGCAGTTCTCTGGATGAAAATGCCAGACAATGCCAGAGGTCAGAGGGCAATTGCTAGACTGCTTTGAGCTAATAGGAAGGCAGCGGTAACTCAAATAACCACTTGTTACAACTAAGGTATGCAGATGACCGTCTCTAAATGTACAACACGGAAGACCTTGAAGATGGGCTACAGCAGAAGACCACATCAGGTGCCGCTCCTGTCAGCTAAGAACAGGAAACTGAGGCTACAGTTTACATGGGTTCAACAAAATTGGGCAATAGCAGATTGTTAAAATGTTACCTGGTCTGATGAGTCCTGATTTCTGCTGCAACATTCAGATGGCTGGCTCAGAATTTGACTTAAAGAACATGAGAACATGACTCCATCCTGCCTTGTATCAGCAGTTCAGGCTGCTGGAGGTGTAATGGTGTGCGGGATCTTTTTTGTTCTTGGTTTACTTTGGACTCCTTAGGACAAACTGAGCATTGTTTAAATGCCACAGCCTACCTGAATATTATTGCTGGCCATGTCTATCCCACATGATGGCTGCTTCCAGCAGGATAATGTGCCATGCTACAAAGCTCAAGCTGATTTTTTTTTTTAACATAACAATGAGTTCACTGCACTCACACGGCCTCCACAGTCACTGGATCTCCATCCAGTAGAGGACCTTTAGAATGTGGTAGAGTTGGAGATTTATGTCATGGATGAGCAGCCAACAAATTTCCAGCAACTGTGTGATGCTGTCATCAGAATATCTGAGGAATGTTTCCAGCACCTTGTTGAATCTATGCCAAGAATTAAGGCAAAAGGGGGTCCAACCTGCTCCTAGCAAGGTGTCTGGGGAGTGTAAATACTACTGATCAGTCTAGTATCCACTTCAGATATTTGCAAACGTGACAATGGATGCAGGTGAACAGGATTTTTGTGCTACACCACCGGCTGCTTCGGTTTCGGGGTTCTGGTATTATTCACGTTTTTAATGTTACTTATAAAGAAACAAAGCATCCACCATGTCTGATATATATTTTATTCTCATTTACTGTTTGTGACACCTGTTGTAAAAAGTGTTTAAAAAATCTGGGGTCTTTATAATGTAGGTCCTTGTCAAAGTTTGTTGTTATTGTGCATGAGATGGACCGTCCAGATCCAGAGTTTGGTGCAACGGGAAGAAACTTGTTTCAACAGGGATGCGAAGATGATTTGCCTTTTGGTTTTAAGAGAAAAGACTTGAAGGATGGAGTCTGAATGCTTGGTGACCTTTTCTTTGACCATTTGGGACTCCCGTGTAGTGGATGAAACAAAGTGAGGCTTGGTCATGCCCTTACTCAGGAATGGGCCATTTGGGCTGCAGAGTTTGACATTAATACCTTCAGCCAGCTTCAGTTATTAGCATTCCTGTTACAGCAGGTGAACCAGACATGCACAGTGTGCCAGAAACCTGTTGTTCTAGTTAAAAATATTTGCTTGGAGAAAGGCCTCTTTGTCTTCCTCATTGTTTTCGGCATTTTAGCAATAAATGCTCCTCGTGTAATTGGACTACTGAATAGATGTGCCGCAGTGTGTCCTGTCCCTGTATGCTCGTTTCATTTACTCTGTCTAATTAGACATCTACTCGGGTGGTGGTTGGGTGGATAAAGACTACATGAGTTTATCATTATAGAGGTTTAAGCAAATTAGTGATAGCGTGTAGGCAGGAAGCTGAAGACCCCCTCCCCTCCCCCCAAAACAAAAAAAAAAACTCCAATTTAAATCTTTATGCTGCCTTCATTCCCTCCAGCTCCACCCATAGACAATCCATGGAGATTTTCTGTGCTAAAATCTATGTATAATTTACTCATAATTGACTTTTAATTGTGATGTTTTCGTGCTCTGATTAAGTCAGTTTTATTTATAGAGCACATTTCAGAAATGCACTGGCTTGAAACAATAGGTAAAATATTGATAATCAGCATGCGTGTAAGCATGCACATAGACTTTCTGTCTCTTGTCTCATTGATATACCGCCATCTAGTGGCTAAAGGGATCACATACAGCAAGGTAAATGTGGGATTCTTTTATTAAGACTGAAAAAAACCCATTGCCAATTATTTCTCCATTAATAATTCACCACTTAGTCAAAAAATAATAATAAAAACGTCACAACGAGAGCTATCGTCAACAAATACGAGTCTCAGTTTCTAACCACAAAAGATTTACCCAGTAACATTTTTAAATAAGACTCATATTATGAAAGCAGACAGGTGGAATTATTGAAACATCACTTTCTAAACAGGCACCTGTCATGTTGGCTGCGAAGGGAGGAGATCTGCTGTGATATCTGAAGTATCAGAGGCTGGCACTGATGCAGGCTGCCGGCTGACTCGAGCACATTTTCTGTGCTGCATTAAAATGACTGAGTAGGAGGATGAGATGGGAACAGTGCCAAATGACAGGGTGACAGGAGAAAGTGACATGCCAGATCTGAATATTATACCTTAAAAAAGAGCAGAAATGAAAAGAAAAAGTAATATACCGGAGTAAACAAACTGGACTAGAGCACTGCCGGAGTGTCTATACTTACAGTGGTTCAGTTCCTATGGATTACAAAAACCATGAAGTTATATTTACACTGATTCAATTACTCAGTGACTACGTTAACAAAAGTCTTTTACAAGACATTGGCATTTCTTGAATTAAAAAAAACCCAAAATATTTATTTATTATTATTATTTTTCTTTTAGTATTCTACAATGTGTCAGCAGTGTCTCTCTTAAATACTTGGTATTTGTACTTGATGCCATTCTCCTGTTGAATTTCGCTCGGCACACCGGGAAATCTGATTTGAAAACAAGAGAAAAAAGGTTCATTAGGACAAAAATAACATAACAAAACATTTAAAATGCATGAAAGCAGATTAGGGTAGAGTAGAAGCATCTTCAAATTCATGAAATGGGATGGAAAAAAAATCTGATATAAATATTAAAAAAAACATTATAATACTCATTACCTTGGTCAGTCCCTCTTATTTTATGATTATGAAACTCCACAATAATCTACCCTATGTAAACATTTGCCAAATTGCTTTACAAATTCAGTTTTATTAAAGTAACAAAGCTGTTCAAAGCTTTGGTGAAGTCGGTAAACTGTTACAACCAATGAAGACTCAGGCTGACAGATGGTGCTGATGTTGACTTTGTTACACAAAGCAAAAATCACTTCCTCGCTGGAGTCATGTGATGGCTGGATGTGCATTAAAAAAAAAAAAGCAAACTCTTTCATAACCATTTAAATGCCAGCAAGTTCACACATGGAGCCTGAGCCTTTTGGATCAGCACGCCCTGCGCTTCAGATCAGGTGGAAACTTACGCTTCCTGTAGTTGAAATTGATTTTTGTCAAATTCTGGGAAGAAAACATCACAGTCAAAGTCAGCCATGATGTCTGTCAGGTAAAGCAAGTCACACCAAGGGTGGTTTAATGCATCCTGGATAAAAAGGAGAAGGAACAGAGATTCTAGTCACATTGACTGTATTTAAATAGAGCTTTCCCCTAAGTGGATTTAAGGTTGTCTTATTCCCTTTTCCAGCTATAAGATGTTAGCACTCAGACATACTCCATGCAAATGTCCTGTGATTATTTGGACTCTGAATCATGCAAAGTTACTCTAGCAGAGCCTGAGAATAAAAATATAGAGCTGGAAATGAGGATAATAAGTCCCGTTTATGACTTATGGCATATGGTTTTCCTACTATGACATGTGAACACGTCAACAACAGGTGTTCCACCGGGCATGCTGGTTTACCTTGTAAGCTTGCACTCCGCCAGCAATCCAGATGGTCTCTATTAAGTCAGCGAGGGGGGGCTCTGCTGCCAGGCGGATGGCACTCTCAAAGTCTTTACACAAGAAGTGTGCGTGATCTGGAGCTGTGCTGAAAGACAAGATTACAAAAAAGAATAACAGAAAGAAAACCCAGAATTGGCTTCTTGATCTCTCTGAATGTGCGTGTGCATGTGCGTGTGTGTGTGTGCATGTGTGTGAGACACTCACTCCAGGGTTTTACTCAGCACCACATGCAGAATATTGGCAAGTGGGAACTCTGATTCAGGGAAGGAGTTCCAGCATAGTCGACCCCAGATCATCAAATTCATCCTTCCTGTAACACAGAATAACATAGAATTAACATCTCAGCTTTTGTAGTTCTTGTGCCTTTAATGATGGAACATACTACAGGACTGGGTATCAAAATATTCTAATTAAATGAAGCCCTCCTCACAGAAGTTACAAAACTACACTTATACTGTATATTGTGATATCTCCCAGTTCTACTGTCAAGCTGACCTGTAATGTTTGTGTCCTAAATAAATACTTGCTTCATGAGCCCTTCCATGATTTAGTACTATGCAATGTGTTTCACTGATTTTAAATCCTGTACTTGCAAGTATAGTGAATGACACTCAGGTCTGTATGAGAAATGTCTGACAGGATGTGAGAAATACCTGGTCTCGACACCGTCGTGATATTGTTCAGAAAGTAGCAGAATTCGGCCCTGTGAAAGTCACATTTACATTGTTAAGTCAAACGGAAAACAGTTGCATTTTGCAATAAGCTCATTATTCTAAGTAGGCTGACGGATACTCAAAGGGCACATTTTTTATTATTGCTGCTTGCCCACTCTTTCACTTCTAGCGCTGCTGCTCTCACTGTTACAACTTAATTACACCGGTATTATCAACATGTACTGATTGTTGTCTTTGTAACTAGTCTTGCTGTTTGAAGCATGCTGTTCTCAATGAATTTTGGAAATGTTCATTGCTTTTGCCTTTCCACTGTGTTCTTGAGTTTAGGGACCAATTGAGAAAACTCTGCATGAGTCCGTAGGTGTAAATCAGAAAGTTCCTCAAAATAATAAATCCACTTGTAGAAGATGGAAAGAGAAAAGAAGTCTTTCTTTTAAGTATATATATATGTGTGTGTGTGTGTGTGTGTGTGTGTGTGTGTGTGTGTGTGTGTGTGTGTGTGTGTGTGTGTGTG
>JAVDPK010002262.1:715884-738439 GCA_034780415.1 Cichlasoma orientale | reverse complement strand
ATATAATTAAAAAAAAGAAATTTAGACCATCACTTTATCTGCATCGTGAGATATAGACAAAATACAATACTGCAGTCTTCATTGCTTCACTGCAGCCCTCTTCTGGTGAAATTGATATAAACATTATTGGCAAATTTCTAAATAAAAAAACAAAACACAAAAACACAGCATGTACCCATAATTAAGAGCCTTCGGATAATTTAACAGGATTAGCTGTACTCTGTATTTTGAATTCTTATTCCATCAATAGGGCTTACATTCATTATGTAAAATATTCTTTTGTCAACTAAGGAACAGGATTGTGCCGTGAGCTGTTGTCACATGTTCAGTCTGGCCATAAAGTTGCAACCAAATTGCCCATAGGGCATCTTACCAAAGACTAGGCTGAACCACTCTGACCAATGAGATATGTAGGATGTAGCAAGGCAATGATGTAAACTCAATGCCGCCCCTGCTACATCAAGGTAAGATGAAATGCACAGTACATACAAAAATATAGTTAAGAAAAAAAACCCACAGTAATTCATTTAACTGCTGTCCACAGAATGATAGTAGAAATGAATTTTATTTTCTCTTTTATCCTTACAGCACCACACTGAAGAAGTCCTGTAAATGCTGTTTTCCCTCTCAGTAATAAGAAACAGGCAACAGTCAATGAATGCCCCAAAGCATTTACTGTGGTCTCCATCAGTATGCAAGTCACATCTGTCTGGTAACTGATACCTAGATCACAATCTAAATTACTGATTGTTTTATTACTTGGATTTCAAGTGCTATATAAGAACTAGTCCATCACATAAAGAATTTAGAAGGGATTTGGATTTGAGCAGATTCAGAGTAAACAAAAACCTTTGTATACTGCCTATAACCTCTGACAAATGTGCTTCAATGGCCTCATTTATTACACTAGACATTTTAATCCTTTAAGCTCAACACCTTCTAATTATTGTAAATGAAGCAAAGAGGATTCTTGCATGATAACATTCCTACAGATTACAATATATCGTTTTTTTAATTTTCCAGTGTTACACTCTTGTTATACTCTTCACTTGACCTTCTTTTTTGGGGTCAGGTTGACCTATAAATCACTCCGTGGCTTCCCCTCCTCCCTCTGTGCTGCAGCGCGTGCCTCTGCTGTATTTTAACAGTGGAGATGGGCGTGTTTGAACTGAAGAACCACCTCACCAGCTGCACATTATTCAGTTTAAGTCTCTTCAAATACTCAGCTCTGACACATCATAGACTCCAGTCAGTCTCTCTCACCAGCTTGTTTTTGCTGCGTTCAATCTTAGAAATCATGTCGTCTTTCATCGACCTTGCAGATCTGCCTGCTCGCCGTAGTTTTCTATTACTAGATTTAGCTTAACACTCCAACAGTGCTTACCCAGATCAGCTTAACTCCCTACTTTCTGGATTGTGCTGTCTGGTTAGCTTCCCCCAGTAAACCCCTGCTCCACTAACCCTGGCTTGCTTCTCTACCTTAGCCCACCTCTCCAGCTCCCACTGTTAACTATTCAATCTAGTCTCAGTTCACAATTATCACCTTTTTCTTGCAACCAGCCCTCGCATCTGTGTGTCCATTTTGGCTTCAATAGCTCAGTGCTCTGTGTAACATGCATCTGAGGTTAGAATCTGGGTTTTCTTCAACATTTACATAAAATAAATATTTTTCCAATAATGCTCAGCAGTTACAAAGAGCAAACCACTGATCAGAGTAGTAATACCAGTTTGCAATGTTCAGGCATGAAAACGGAGAGATTCAGTTTCATAATAACTCAAACATAAGTGGTGCCAGTGTGTAGTGAAACTGAACAATTATACTCACAGCACTGTGGACAAATGTGGCTACATGGATATATGCGAGGAGCTAAAAATAGTGTGCGCATAACACAAATGATATGGTGTAGCTGACTAAGGGGGTGTGGTGGGAGTGCGATTAATGTAGGTCAAAGCAGCGAGGACAGATGATGTAATGACCATAACAACATACTGACCCAGATTTGCAGCCCTTAATTCAGGGTTGAACAGAAGAGTCAATAAGCAGGAAAAATAAGCTTACTCGCTGCAACCTTTGTGTCATCTTGGGACACAAATGGTGAAAGGTATTCTCTCCCATAGAGACTGATTAAAAATAAAATAAAAAATTACCAACTACAGTCACCTGAATTCAAGCAAAAAGAGCTGTACATTGGTGAAACATGTCAGTAATGCAATGAACCATACAACCATTTGCAGTAAATAGTTAAAAAGAATTCTCATAAACGTGTACAACCGGTTGCGTGTTTTACATTCATTAACTTCATTGCCTGCAGCTTCTTTTAAAAATCACGGAGTGGCAAACTGAAAACGCTAACGTCATTCCTTTGTGTTCACCTAGCAGAAAATCTCACCTGGTCCCTCAACACCAGTGCCATAACCAAGAAAGCCCAATAATGTCTCTACTTTCTAAGAAGCTCAACTGCCATCTCCCTTCCTAACCACATTCTACAGAGAAACCATCGAGAGCATCCCGAGTAGCTGCATCACTGTCTGGTGCGGGAATTGCACTGCAAAACCCTCCAGAACGTAGTGAGGACAGCTGAAAAGATCATTGGGGTCCCTCTTCCATCTCTCAAACATTTTTAACAACCACTGCATTTGCAAAGCTCTCAACATTGTGGATGACCCATCTAATCCGTCCATGGACTTTTCACTCTCCTGCCATCTGGAGAGGAGGTACCGCAGCCATCGCACAAACACAACCAGACTGTGCAACAGCTTCATTCCATAAACCATCAGGCTCCTGAACTCACATAAGCCCACACACACACGGCAGACTGACTATGATGTTGGACTATGACACATGCACGCATACATATACACACGATGGACTTGGTCTCACACATACTCAACGGACTCTTGAAACAACTTAATACACAGCTGTTTTACTGCACTACAGCATCCTTGCACAATATTGCAATTTGCACTGTTTCCACACTTTACGTTGCTGTTAGAATCTATGCTGCTAGATGTATATCACTATAACACATCCATAGTCCCGCCTTCTTCCTTTATTACTTTTTTAAGAATAGGAATTTTTCTGTATATTGTACTGTGTATCTGCACTGTGAACTGTATCTGTCTTGAACTTTTTTTCTATGAAGCATCCCCCCTCCCTTCAATATGGCTACATCATATTAATTGTGGAAAGTTCAAAATTGTGATTCAATTAAATTCTAATTCAATTAAATATGCAGTCTTACAAAAAAGACCAGCAGGCAGTTTCATGCATTAAGGTGACATTCAATATTTTCTCCATTACATGATACATTTTTCTCTCAGTATCGACTTGTACCTTTCCTGTTGGAAGAGGACCAAATACTAGGCATAAAATAAAGTTATTATATTTTAGCTAATGGTTTAAAAAACATCTGCAAAGTGGCACTAGGTAAAGCATGAATGTACATATTTTAACACAGATTTGTTTTTCTGATCAAAATGACCACTTTCATGTGCAATGCATGAATTCTGATAGTCTATGGAAATGTTTGCAAAATACCTGAATTTCATAATCTTACAACCTGAATTGGATAAGTGGTTCAGAAAAAAGATGGAATATTTTTTAATAAAAAAAAACTGTAAGAAAGAGAATGTTAGTGAGCCCATAAGAAAGCATTACTTTGCACTGCTTCTCTCCTCTTTGCCCTTTGATTTTCTAATAAAACTTGCTGGAGCCTTTCTGCAACTAATCCTGCAGTCTGTTTTACCATGGGAATTTCTACATGACAGCCCAGTTACAACCACCAGCCAGTTCATTAGTTACACCTTGCTAGTACTGGATTGGACCCCCTTTTGCCTTCAGTAATGGCTTAATTTTTCATGGCATATATTCAACAAGATGCTGGAAGCATTACTCTGGGATTTTGGTCCATATTGATATGATAGTATCACAGTTGCTGCAGATTTGGCAGCTGCACATCTCATCTCTCATTCCACCATATTCCAAAGGTGCACTATTAGATGGAGATCTAGTGACCACGGAGGCCATCTGAATAGATGATCTAAGCTTTGTGACACGATGTGTTTTCCTGCTGGAACAGGCTGTGGTCATAAAATGATGGACATGGTCACCACCAAAGTAGGCTGTGGCATTTAAACGATGCTCAGTTAGTACTAAGGGGCCCAAATTGTACCAAGAAAATACCCTCCATACTCTAAACACCACCACCATCCTGACCTGTTGAAACAAGACAGGATAGAGCCATGTTTTAATGTTGTTTACATTTATGAGTGGTTATTTAAGTTACTGTTGCCTTCCTATCAGCTCGAAACAGTCTGGCCATTTTCCTCTGACCTCAACAAGGCATTTTCACCTCGAGAACTGACATTTTTGGACCATTCTCTGTAAACCCTAGAGATAGTTGTGCTGGAAAATCCCAGTAGATCAGCAGTTTCTGAAATACACCAGCCCTCCTGGTACTAACAACTATGCCGCATTCAAAGTCACTTAAATCAAGTTTCTTCCCCATTCTGATAATTGATTTGAACTTCATTATCAGGTCATCTTGACCATGTGCCTAAATGCACTGAGCTGCTGCCATGTGACTGGCTGATTAGATGTTTTTGTTAACAAGCAGTTGAACAGGTGTATGTAATCCAGTGACCAGTTAGTCCAGATAAAGCCTATGTCCAAAACAATATTCAGTCTCAGCCATTTGATTGTACACCCCAAATTCTCTAGGATCAGTTACATGCTTGATTTAAACTATGCTCAAACACCACAGGTAGTGATACTAAGCAAGTAAAAGCAGGCAGTAAGTATGACCTAAGCACTGTGCGTTCTTTGACAAGTAAAAACATACCATATTGTGTAAAGATACAGTTCTCCATAGTTCCTAAACTACATAATATGACCTCTGTAACGCGCTCTTAAGTGTAGTGTCCAGTTATGTTTAGGAATATACAGTCAGTGTCTGCAACATGTCCCACGTCTTACCTCCACCTGTTGATGCCCACGTTGGAGGACCCAGCGAACCAGGGGTCCAGGATGTAGATACAACGAAGAGTGTCTGCTCCCCGGACAGAGTCCCTCAGAGACGGGTTGTCATGCAGCCGCAGTCCCTTCCTGAACCAGTGGATGGTGTTGACCACCATTGTCGCCTTCCTTCTTTATCACTAGTGGGGTAAAAAGGGTTGTACGGGCTCCCACAAACAACAAACGACGCCCTCTAACGTTGTTCTGTGGCAAAAACAAAGTCACAAATACACATCCGAGGCTGTAGCAGTTGTAAAGCTGGTCTGTGTTCTTGGGGTGGCTATAAAAGGTTTGTCGGACCTTATCCGAGCTCCATGAATTTATCCACAGCGTTGGGTCTGCTGACCAGCAGTGCATACATGTGTGGAAAGCTGGTAACAACCGCGGACGCAGAAAAAGCGCACAACTCTTCTCTTGATCAGCGCCAACACTGAAATGAGACAATTTAACGTGGTTAAGTTCGAAAAGAAAATGTTACCAGCATACAGCGATGTTTCGAATGTTTTGTTTTGGTGCGCTAAAGCACAGCGCTTGCGCGAAGGCCCTGTAAAACAAGCTTTTAGTTAGCAAAACGTACAAACGCTCAAATACGTACCGTTTCTTACCACAAATAAGGTTAGTTGGCACAAACCTAACACTCTCTCGACCTCACTAGTACATTAAATACTGTAAACTATAACACCAGGTAAAGTCGCCATGCAAGATGTCCTCTTTATCAACATCTCCACCCACAGGAAAACACGGAGCTGAACAGAGCAATGTGATTGGACAGAATCAAACGTTATGCAACGCGTTCAGTGTCACGTTTCCATAATGTGCTTTCTTACCTCTGCTTACGCGCCGTCTGCGGTTATTTTTAAGCGTTCAAAAATCGATGTCGGTGTATTCTCGAAATAATTTCTAACAAATTCCTTCCTGAAGCGCAACACTCGAAAATATCCTCTAAAAATTCCGATTAAATGCAGCTTCTAGGAGACTAGTTTCAGTTATGTGAGATATCCACAAGTACCCGGATGAGCACATGCGGCGCAGCAAGGCCTTCCTCTAAACAGGTGTACTCTGTTCCTCCTGCTGCAACTGTTCGTTTGGTCGGACATAGCTAACCCCGCCCACTGTCATCATCAGCGGTAATCTCTAACCAATGTGTACCTCGTGAGCCACGTTAAATTGCATAAAACCTTAAGATGTGACACGACATCTGCAGCTGTTAATACATAACAGTAGCTGCAGAGTTAGTTGAAAAGAACATAGCCTGACTACTATTATACAGAGTTGAAATTCTGAAATAGGATAATAATGGACATGAAATTGAGTCTTTTATCAGTGGTATTTATTGAGTACTTTGATTGCAATAAATAAATTCCAAGTTTTATTTGAATGTTGTGTTAAATTGCATGACAGTTGTATCTTCGTGTGTCTCTTGTCGTGTAAGAAAAATGAAAATTGAACAAATGAGTTGAACTACACCAGCATGCATCATATCCTGACACCTGTCAAGCTCTATATAGTCTATATAACTCCACCTTTTTGGCCTGGTAGGCCTTTTACCTCCTTACCACCAGACTAAGAAAAACGAACCTTGTAAGTTAAGAAGACTATTCCTTTTATCTAACTGATTGCCATACAATGTAAAGAGATATTTCCTGACTTTAATGTATGTTTTGTGTTACACTAGGTCCTGTATTGTTATATTTAAAGAAAGTGAAAGATGGTGGATGCATTAGTGATGTAAGTTCATATTATCCTAATGTACTGAATCCTTTCAGTAGCATGATAGTTTTGTGATTTGGTTTGATCCTTAATCGTAATTTTTTGTTCTTATTTGGATGTATAAACCAGATCATGCATCAATCCGTCCACCCACCCTCCATCTGCATTGTCACAAATAAACCCTTTGGAAAGACCTGCTGGATCCTGTGTTCAAATATGCACACCAGATCAGATATTCTGTAAGCCAGCACAACCAACTTCAATGTAATATTTTTCACTGTTAATTTACAGCATGGCAAAAGTAATGTATGCATAGGTTATTACATTTTAGGTATGATTTAAACAGGGTAAAAATATTTCCTTACCATTTTATCTCTTTACAGCAATGAAAGTTTAATGTAAATTGTTATCGTTTTTTGTTTTAAAGAAGAAAAAAATAAATATTTTAATGCTATTTTGCATCCCCCAGAAATGTCAGGGTTGGAGCAAAGATGGCATACTGTGCTCAGTAAGAACATGTTGTATCACCCTGGGGCAGAATGTCAAGTGATATCATTGTCTCACAACCAGACCTGTGAAGCTATACAATATATCTCCTTTTCTAGTAAGCATCATGTATGACTTATAATGTGCATTACACACCTGATAATCTCTGTTTCTGTTTTCTAAGTGAAAAACAGCTCGAAGCGGCCTGCTCAGTGAACCAGAATGTAAAGCTTAATCAAAGGCAGTAAAGTCTGGACTATAGCTGTTCTGTAATAGATGTAGTCACGAGGTGAAATCCTGTACCTTTCTGACAGTCTGTGTTTTTGTCTGGGTGCTTTAGAAGTGTTTGATTGCACATCAGTCACTTCTGCAGAAAATTACAATGGATGTGCCAAGAAACCAATAGCAGTGTGGGTAAGGCATGTTCTGCTTTTCACAATTACAGTCAAATCATTTTTTCTTTTTTGCTGAGTGCCTTTGAATATAATTGTTGCCAAAGTCTGTTTTTTTTTCTGCAGTTACTTTCTGGCTTCGCAAGGGTGCACGTCTTCAATCAGTCCTGAAAAAAAGTCATTTTCCACCATTCTGGCTCCTCCTAGTTGAACAGTTCCAGTAATTCCTGAAAAACCCATAGCTTTCTCTAGCTGTATCTAGAAATATAACTAGAAAGTTAGGTTACTGTAAAGACTGTGTTAAAAACAAAGGCGGCGGTAAAAATGCTGTTCAGTCAAAAACATGCCATTACACTTATGAAAGTCGACACTAGATGGCAGTATTAACCAGAAATTGCTTTTGTAAAGCGTCAAGCAACTTTATCTGTTTCTTTTAGTATTTGCCATTGAGTCAGTCAGTTTTCATGAACTTTGAGGGGTTTTTCATTAAAGTTTCATTTTCAGTGGTTGAACTGTCAAAGCTTTGGGCAATGACTGACTGCTAGAAAGAGTATGATGTAACAATGCTGTTGAGTAATGATATTGGTTACTTGTGTGATGAAGGCCATAAGTTCAGAGTTACAGAGTCACAGTACATCCAAGGGAAAGCATGAATATCTATACCAGATTTTATGACAACCCACCTAACTGGAACAATAAGCTGTGATATTAAATGCTCTGATCTTCAGCAGGTTCATCTATCCAGCAATCCATCCATCCATCCATTTTCATCTGCTTATCCAGTTCAGAGTCACAGGGGGGCTGGAGCCTATCCCAGCTAGGCTATTTTACTTTAAAAACCAAAGGTTGAGCACTGCAGCGTTTCCCCTTAAGTACAGAGTTGCTATAGAGCAATCATGTAGGACACAGTGCTGACACAAATCAGTTGGGCACTCTCTGCGTTTTTCTCAGTGAACCTGGAGAAAGAGGACATACTGCTGTAAAGCTTTAATGTGTGTGCAGCTTTTCAAAATGTGTGACAGTATCAAGTGAAGGACATACATACGTAAAGGTAGACCAGCCTCACTTTATCTGCAGCAGGCTACATCACAGTAAAGGACTTCACTGTTTAGACATTCGCACAAGATTCCTCATTGTTACTGACACTGCTTGTATGTGTGCTCTTATTTCTGCTGGATTTAGTGTGTATCTGACTCCTCCTATTTGCTTTTCTTCTGGACTGTTGAGCATTTCTCCAAAGCTTTATGTATAAGGATAATGTTATGTTTACACCATTTACATGCAGACCAGAGAAATTTCACAAGACAGCTGGTTGTGGAGGAATATGAATTTGTTTGCAGACATCCCATAATCACAGAACAATACAGGATTATGCTTGACTGCAGTGTGCAAGAAATATCCATAATATTCACGTGTATCACATGCTTGTATATGCCATGCTTACCTTAATAGCAGCACATATTTTGAGTGAGCACATATTTTACAGATAACATTAAATGCTATGTTGTATTCACGTTTCTGTATGCCATTTTGCAAAATATTGACTTGAAAATATATGGAAAGGCAATCTGTGCCTGAGAAGAAGTTTTTAATTTGTTAGAATCATTTAATCTGTTATAATAATCAGAAAGCCAGTTCTATGTGCAGTAGAGTAGGTCAAAGCAGCTTCTCCATCCTCGTAAATGGAATTGGCCCCACATTGAGTGATTTATTAACCAGCAGCACTTTATAATATTCAATGTGGAACAGAAAGCCAGGATTTTAGAATAGGAGAATTGTGCATGTTATCCTGCTCAATGCAGCATCCTGCAGTTTAGTGTGGAAGACTATGCAGCATAGGTGTGTCACATTTCCTTTGCACATTGCCACATTAACTGTACAATGCAGTCATCTTTCAATCCGAGTTGTATTATGTAATTATTGTTAGAGCTTGTGAGTTTTAAAAATGTTATTTTGCCACTGCCAAATAAACTGAAGTTTTATTACACAACACGAGGGTTCACTGTTGCTCCAGGGAGACGGAGCCAAGCTGCTGTCCAGTACACAAAGTACTGCATCTGAAATATAAATCCCGCTGGTTTAGATTAATTACACTATGAATTTTTTTTTACACTGAACCTAAAAATGTAGTTATTCCCACCGAACTTATTTTCGTATGTCTTATATTGTCAGTGCTTTCTTTCAGTAGCATGCATTTTACTGTAACTATAAACATGATCGCTGTTACTCGAAAGTAAAGAATATTAAGGTGTTCATGCAAATCCTGCAGAGCCACGATGGCCAATGGGAAGAGAAAACAACTAAACACAGAAACTAGCGTTAGACCCTGCGAGATCCCAGATAATGACCTTGAAACTAATTCCGATCTTTTCAATGAGTTCTCCTCCAGAGGAACAGAGAAGGATACATTATGCATGCGATCTATTATTAATGGTCTTGAGTCATGTTACGATCAGACATGGGCCCTCAGAAAAGAACTGAAAAGTCTGGGCTTGTGGCGGGTTTGTCCTCTAAACGTGGTTACATAAAAGCAGCTGCTTCTATATTATGAGATTTATTACTCAGTGCAGTTTGTGTCTGTTGTTACACAGGTCATTTTACAGAATGTGTGGTTATGATCGTCGAGAGTTGTGAGAAATCAAGCTTTTCCAGCAGCAGACAACAGAAAAAAATGCGCACAGTGCTCATGTCTTCACTGTTTGTATTCATATTAACAATCTTTATCACGAGCTATATCGATGTATTTTTTTATTGATCCAATTAAAACGCTTTGCTGATTCTTCCCGTAAGTCCATTGGTTCACAGCTGCTCTCGGTTCTCCGCGGTCCCGCCTCCATCTGTCAGCCTCTGCGCTTGTACGGCACTGTGTGACTGTTGATGCACTGTAGGGAGATACTACTCTTAAAACTTTATACTTGCATGGACTTTTCCAAAAAGCAAAAAACAAATAAAAAGAAAAGAAAAGGAATAAAACGTTTTAGTTAGCAGAGCTCGTGGAAGGCGCTTGTGTATCCAAACTCCGTCAATATTTTTTCTCCACTTTTTCTAAGCCCTCTTTTACAGCATGAAGTGCAGTTATGGCAAGGAGTAGCAAGTCAGTAGCAAGGACCCTGGAGGATTTGACGCTAGACTCGGGTTATGGTGGAGCCGCCGACTCCTTCAGGTCTTCCAGTGCGTCGCTGTGCTGCTCAGAGGCACATGGGGGGAATTACTGGCATTTAACTGACTCGATGCACAGTCGACACAACAGTCTGGACACTGTTAACACGGTCCTGGTCGAAGACGCCGAGATCCTGGAGTACACCGGGCAATGCGCTAAACTACCCGAGCTTGAGGATGTGCCGTGGAGCCTCGGGGAAGTGGCGAGCGCTCTGAGCAAGGACGAGGAGATGAGCCTACCGACACCTCAGCAGGACGTCCTGCACAGTCTCTCGGTTCTGGTCAGCCGGGCCCTGGTCAGGGTCGCCAAGGAGGCGCAGCGCTTGAGTTTGCGCTACGCCAAATGTACCAAATATGAGATCCAAAGTGCCATAAAGATCGTCCTGTCTTGGACTGTCTCGATGAACTGCATCAGCGCGGCCCTCGGTGCCTTGTCACTGTACAATATGAGCACGGAGGACGACAAGTTCACCCGCGGCAAGTCGGCGCGCTGCGGACTCATCTTTAACGTAGGGAACTTCTTCAGGTGGATGGTCGATAGTAGGGTTGCAGTCAGGATCCATGAGCACGCGGCGATCTACCTGGCCGCGTGCATGGAGAACCTTTTCCGCGAGTTATATGCGCGGGTGCTGCGCAGTGCGCTGCTGGAGCGGGATAACGGGATCCCCAAGTTCACTGTGGAGACCCTGGACCAGGCCGTTAACAGTGATGCTGAGATATGGGGCTCTTTGCAGCCCTGGCAACACCTGATCTGCGGGAAGAATGCAAATGGTAAGTTATGGATATTGTACGTCAGTTTAACAGGAACTCCCTCTCCACTTCACATTTTTATATACATAAATTTAAAAATTTTTCACCTGCAGAGTCACTTCTCTCTCCTCACAGCAGTTTTTAAAAAAAATCATAAGCACAGTGCAAAAAAATGTCAGAACATTGAAGATTTATATAAACAAGTATCTTGGATTCTCCCAGATTCACTCTCTGCGAAATTCCTGCAGCCCATTTCTTCTTGAGGAACTGTCAAAGTTTAAATGACAGGAATATGGATTCCTGCAGCTATAGTTCTTCCCACAAGTGCAAGAGCTGCAAGCAATTGAACACTGACTCATCTTGATGTGAAAGGGAGATCAGCTTTTGTCCAGATTGCCTCTATTGTGCAGGGTTAGACTGGAGCTGCTATTCTCTGTCATACTGCATGTGGCTGTTTTGTTAATGCACAAAATAATTAGGATGGGCCCAGCGTCCCTGGGTTTAGTGATTCACTCTGAGAGCTTTCAGTAAAGAGGGGCTCTCCCTGCAGTGATGCTCTGGAGAGATGAGTTTCTATTCTTTTCACCCAGAGTGAGGATTTTTATTTTCTGTGTACAGCTGCTGATTCTATTACACAGCACTCAGACTTTCCAAGTGTTAAGAATAATTTTTGTCTGTCTTTGAAAATAACTGAGTTCAAAGGACAAGTCTAATTGTATTCTGACTTCACTGCCTTTTAACCATCAATACATCAGAAACCACTCTAAGACATTCTTCCCCCTGTTTTGATGGATGTTGTAAAAGCACTGCTGTGACTCCTCTTGCAACAGGTTTACATAATAAAAAAGGCCCTGGGGGACGTATGTGCTGTCGTGCATTATGCAGAGTGATGCAAATAAAACTGAGTTATAGAGAGAGGGAGAGGGAGAAAGACAGACAGAGAGAGAAAGTTAGAAAGACTGACTGTATTGATGAATCACCCACAGAAGAGAATAGTACTTTATTTCACTGCCTCTTGTTTTAAGTTGGTTTGCCATTTCCTTGTTTATTTGTTCACAATGGCACAGGATTGTAGAACACAATCAAACTCATCTACAGACAGGCAACAAATTAAAAGCAAAACAAAGTGCCTTAGTATGGTGTAAAGCCACCATGTGCCACGAGAACAGCTTCACTGTAGCTGGTTCTCCCCTTCTATGGAACTCTGCTGTTGGGATGAAACATCATTCTTCCCAAAACATTCCCTCATTTGGTGTTTTGATTATCTAACACTTTGTTCAAGATCTCCCAAGAATGTTCAGTTATATGGTTATGAGCTGACTGCAAAGGCCATAGCAAATGATTCACATTTTCATACTGATCAAACCATTCTATAACCCTTTGTGTCCCACGGATGGGGCGCTGTCATCCCGGAAAGGACCATTCACCTTAACGATCACCTTCGCTGTGGGGGTCAAGCATTCAGGCCACATGCATTCATTCACTTGTCAAGAACACAATGAAGGATAATTCATCTGGATGTAGCCATATCTCTGTAGACCAGTGCCCAAACTTTTTTTTTTCTTTTTGCACCACTGAACTGTCAAATGTGCATTCATCTTTGTAATGAGGGGTTTATACACTGCAACCCTTCTAATATCCCTCTCTTTGTAATTGTTGGGGCTGTTGCTGACAGTCTGATCACATCCTGCACAGATATTCTCAGTCTCCTGAGGACGAGATTCTCTTCTTTTATTTTGCTACATATTACACTCACATGCAAGCATCATGTTTATCAAATACGTTCCATGTTCAACTCTAATTACTGATGCCTTTCTGATAGATGCACTGCAGATTGAATTTCTTAATGAAACACTAGCCAGTTGAGTATTCTTCATGACTAAAGCTCCTGCCATCTGTGCTCCTTTTAAAGTCACTTAGATTTTTTTCCCCCCCTTATGCTATCTTGAGACAAACTCAGAATCACTTGAGCACGCTCAGCAGTTTTATGCATGCTACAGTGCATGATTGGATGATAATTGCTTAATTGTACCATGTAGTGCACCTGTACGGAAGCATCTGCTGTGTTTGTCTACTCATTTATAAATGCTTTCTTTTAATTTGTCACCCTTCTGCATAGCATATGTGTTCGTAGTGATTGCAACATACACTGAAACACCGTGCAATAATGCCAAAATGCTAAAAAACAAAACAAAACAAAAAATAAAAACACACAGTAGAACGTCAGAGTTCAGAATATGAAGACTAGCTGCACAATACTAAATATTAAGATTCACTCACTAGGTATACTCAGGCCACTTGGCATGCACCAAGGCTCCAGCTGTGGAAGAGGTGTGATAAGTGTTCACTGGTGCATTGGGTAAGTGAATTGGATAAGATGCACATAAAATGTCTGGAGCATATGGAATATTGACATAAAGCTCTAGGCTAGAAAAGTGATATAGTGCATGAAATCATGCAATACAGTATAATATAGCATTCTGTTAAAGGGTTAGGTAGCAATTCTTAAACCATTAACATAAAAATAAACATTAAAACACCTAAAATCAATATTTTTGATGTGAATGTGTGAAAGGGTTTACAGCGTTACAGAGATTGTTGGTTCACCCCGCTCTAACAGTGCAATCTGTCAGTTTTCAGCTACTTTTCTACAACCTGACTGCACTCCATCTACCCAGCACCTTAGCAAATACGTGTTAGCAGCTAGCTAATGAACACAGTCAATCATTTAATGGCTACATATACAGAGAAAAAAAATTTAACTTAATGAATTTGTAGAAGTTCTCTTCTGATTAAAAACAAACAGCAAGGCAGTCTGAGGCTGGGTTGACCTTAGCAGAGTCACTGAACCTCCATATCGCGCCATCCATTCTCTCTTACTCAGCCAAGTAATTGAGGTGATTTATCCATATTATGCTAAAGCTAGTGACCCAGCTTTGTGAAAAGGGCTTTATGAATATCTTTATTGCATCTCTTCAACCAAAGCTTATTTCCATTTCTTTGCTGTCACAAATTCAGTAAAATAGTTACTTTGAGTGTTTTGCTGTTTTAACATTTAGGTTCAGATACCTTAATAATGTACTAAATAAATCTTGGAAGTGGGCGTTCCTTTCACAGCAGCTTATAGAAGCTTCACATTTTGCTTTCTTGCGAGCGGATGTGTAAAAAGGTCAGCTTTCATGTCTGTACAGTCAATTTTAAACTTTATCCATGAGGTATGTTACATTTACCTGAAGGTAATAAAATCAGCTGAAGGTCAATAAGTAGCACTTTGTTTGTTTTTTTCGTAAAATATATATAAAATAAAAAAATCTAATCAAATCTGTGATGTTATGAAGGTTTATGTGCTGGACAGCGTTTCTTGGCCAGAAGCAACTCTTCAAGTCTCTGCCCATAGGCCACAACAAGATTTTAGGAAGTTTTACTTTGTTCTTTTATGAATTATATTTGTTAAGCCTTACAGAAGATCCATGGCCTACTGCAGATTGCAGTTCTGAATTGCAACATGCAGCATATGGCAAGACTCTCACACATAAGCCTAACACATACCAACTCATACACGCATACACTAAAGATGTCAGGGCCTCCTCTCGCCATGTGTGTTACCTGCAGGTGGGTGTTGGGTTTCCCTGCTTTGGCTGTGGTATCCTGTCAGAACAGGAAACTACTCTATATGGTGGTATATTTCTTATGGCTCCCACTAGAGCTAGGACACTGTGATTCTTTGATTTCCTTAATGACGTGTGCATGTCAAGAAAATGTCTAATGGAATGTGATATCCAGTGCTCAGGGATATGTTCCACCCCGGGGACCAGTTTGTAACCACACTTTATGTGTGAGATGACTTTCAAGTCTGGGCAAATTTCATTTGGGTGGAAAATTTAAAGGAAAATTTCACCCTAAAGACAACTGTCAATTACCATGCTATGTTTGATCTGCTTTGTTGGTATAGTGGTGGCATTTCTTTCACTCACATGAACTATTATCAGCTTTTTTTTTAAATAAACAGTTGACTGTGAAAGGGGCTGCTCTTTACTGTAGCTATTATAGGATATATAGGTGTCTTTAAGGTCATTGTTTTGGTTTTATAGGTGGCAACTCCCGCTGCTGTGAGTGTCACATTGCATTTGACCTTGGGAGAAAATAGGATTTCTGATAAAACCACTGTGCTAATATTATAGATTTTCAGTAGCAGCACTTCAAAAAGGCTGTAACAAGTGGCAACATTACAGGTGTTGTCTTACAGCTAAATGCTGTAAATTTTATATTTCAGCTAATGATTATTTCATGATTTAAGCAGATGGAAAAAGACAGAAAATATTTTTATTGATGCAAGCCAGAGATGTAAAATGATATAACACTGGATGTATCATCAGAAATTCAATGCAGTAACACCTTGCATCTTTGTGGAAGTGCTGCCAGCTGCTTAGGAAATACAACACTCTTGAGAGGTAATTTGAGATCATTTGAACAACAGGCCTGCTGCTCTGTGGCATTGTTCCCTATTCATGCTTATTTTTCTTGCATGATTTAAAGTAAACCAAAAAACAAAACAAAACAAAACCAAAAAGAAAAAAAAACCCTTTGCTTTCACTAGTGCCCACTCTTTTGAGCCCAAGAATACACCTCTCTGAGTTGGCTCCAAAAGCACTCTGGAAAAAGTGTAAAATCACCAACTGAAAAGGCAAATACAGAGAAAAGGAGTGCACAAAAATAGTAAATTACAGCACTGAAGCACATCCCTTGGAGAGCATTGTGCCATTACAGTGTGAAGTGCATAACCGAGGTGGGGTTTTCCTTTTAAAGTCTAACAGCAGGCCCTCCATTTAGCATTTAACATTCACATGTGTAAAGTTTCTGTCATCATAGGAGAAAAAGCAATCATCCAGTTGTTTAGTCGGTGATGTGTGTGCAACAGGGACACTTTACTGCTGTAGGTTCGGCTGTTTTAGTCACATTGGAGCTACACTCATCACAGAGGTGCAAGAGTACGAGTCGAACTGCGTTCCAGTCACAGGTCTTTTGTTTCTTATTCAGTTGCTGGTGTTGTGTGAGGCTGGTGCCTGGTGCATGCATATGTGTGTGTGTGTGTGTGTGTGTGTGTGGTTAAGGCAGGCAGACAGGAATGACTGCCGTTAGCAGCGGTACCATTCTGTACTGGTGGAGACCAGTCCCCATTATGTCTGGAAGTAAGATATAATATATCTGTGCTAGGGAAACCCTGACACTGCAGCATACACTTGTTCATGTAAGGCAGTAATAAACACAGGCAAAAATGGAAACACACACTCACAGAGCCACACATGGCCAGGAGCAGATCTGGTATTAATTGCAAGTTTTGGGGGGGGGATGAGGAATGCTGATGTGACACGGTGTCTGGTACAATGAGGGGGAGCTCCAGCCAAGTTTGCTTCAGAGGAGACAAGTGATAAACTGTGGTTAATTCTGTACCCAGCTGGCAGTGCCTGCAATGGATTGCATTTATTTTATTTTTCTTGTTCTTTTGCAGCCATCCTTTTTCTTGTGCACCTCACTGGATTGTACATAAACGTTCCATTGCATATTATCATTAATTTATGTGTGTGCGCGTGAGTGCCTAGGTGTCGGTACAATCAGCTGGTGGACCGACGTTAAAACTGCAGACACCGCACACAGAAAACGCACGAAAAAAAATAAATTGTATCATACCATCAAAGCTCTTCTCTGTGACTTTTCAGTGATGACTTGATGAAACTGTGCCTTGTTGTTCATTATTTTTTTGAAGAACAGAACAATACAATCTCCTCCAAATCAATCAATATTTATGAACAATCTCTTCAAGGGTAAAAGCCCCTGAGCCTCTATGTGATGTCATTTGAGAAAACACTTCTGGAGCTGCTGCAGCATCGACTAATTTAGCTGATTTTCCTCATTTTTATGGTTGACCTTTCATACCAAAAAGAGATTTACTCCATTACGGCCCTGACTATGTTAACCCAGAAAGTGTGCACTTATTGCTTTAAAATCACTCAGCATAATGTTTTTAGTTTCCTGTTTACTGCCAGTGGAAAGGAGCCACAATTTCTTTTCATGCCTGGATGACATTATCAAGGGAGCTTTAGCCATTTTATTTCTGTCTTTGGGGTAGATTTATTTCCCTCTGGACCAAATTGTCTGGGTACTTTTTAGTACGTTTTCCCAAAGCACAGATGGAAAGTTTACCTTTTTTCAGTTTTCTGAATCATAGGTAAACAATGAAAATATACCACTGCTAGACGAGAATAGTTTGATAATTACTCTTCATCTAGTAAAGCTGTGGCTGAGAAGGAATTGTTCAAGATGTCGACTTTGGAAGAAAAACAATGAGAGAGAAAGAGGCACAGATGGCAAGGATCAAAACAGGAAAAATCCATAAGAGAAGCTGTGGGTGACAGATGAGACCTATACAAGCAATGTCTCCTTCTTATTATAGCAGGAATAAAAGTCTGAGCAAACAAGTACCAGCAAGTGGATTAGCTGGGTAAAGCATCAGTATCTATTACTATTTTTTTTTTTTTTTGCAGCTCTGAATTCCTTTTGTTGTATAGAGGGAAATGATGTCATTTAAGTAACATCCAGTCTGGCCGGAAAATGTGAAGAAGATACTGGTAAACAAGCTTTGAACTTTTTTCCCCCTCTTTGAAGTCAGCTCAGAAATTGTCTTGTCACTGGCAGAAAAAGTGATGTGTGTAATAGAGCTAGCTGCATGTCAGGACATACCAGGGCATTTCCAGATTCACAGTTGGTGAACTGTGAACCAAATTCCAAGATATTTACATAACCCAAACAGATTCACGCATGCATCACACACACAAATACACACGTGCGCTACAACACTTCCATCATCTTCCATCAGATAAGTGCTGTAATCAGCAGAGCGGGCTTTCAGCAAACATAATGCGCCATCTCGTGTTGTGAGCAGCGCCGGTAACAAGCCACGCTGCGCTAATACATTTAGGTCTGTATCATATAACCTGTTGTTGTTTGATCACAGTAAGACTAAGATGAGAGGCAGTTACGGTGCAGATCATTTCACCGTGAGAAACCTGTTTGCACTGGCGGTTTGCTTCCTCTGGATGAGTGCGGTCGTTTTTAGCTGATTATGCTAATCAGGACTTGGTTTCCTCTAAACCAGCCACGCAGAACCAGTGTTTCACACTAAACTGGCTGTCAAATAAAGATGAAAAAATGGATTTGGGGAATGTATTTAATCTCCTTTGTCTTGGAAGTTAGATCAAAAGGGTAAATATAAAGGTACAGCTAACAGATTCCAAGCTTCACATAATAAAAGGAAAGAGGAGGTTTGCCTGCCTTTGCCTAAGGTAACAGAATTCACATATCAGCAGTTTTACAGCTTGCTTAGTAACATAAACTAGATTGTCTCAATGTTTTTCTATATGCTAAACTAAGCTAAGCTATAGTCTAGATAATAAAAGAAATGATGATCATAACATTTATCAAGAATTAGTCATGGTGAACACATTTCTTTCTATCACTGAGCCATTATGGTGCAAATATGAGTGTGATTTTAGAAATGAATGTGAGGAGCTGAAATTCTATAACTACTATAAGGATGCTTTGATACCACTTTATAATGCCTAGTACTTATAATGCACTGATACCAGCAGTACTTCGACCTCTGTCTGAAAGAAATATTCTACTCTTCTTTTCATATATAGAATTTTTAGTGCCAGTTTTGATTCGTCAGACCCAATTACACATTCAAAGTTAAGTTTAAAGTCCAGCTTATCGTATTTAGAAAAACAAGGGCACTGGATATAACTCAACACTTGTGAAAGCCTTCACCTACACTCAAAGATTAGTTACGTGTTTATGTCATAGTTGAAGCCAATGGATCGTATCAGATTATACTTTTCCCCTTTGAAATCCAGTTATTTAATTTTGATCCGTATTGGAGTGATCTCGATACTGAGTTTTGGATCAGCACATCCCATTTGGTTCATGTGACAAAAATAAGCTCACTCTGCTGGGTTAAACATACTGTACACAGGCTACACACTGATTTGCCCCACTTGTTGTGTAATAACATTCATTATTGTAGGTTTTTTACCTTACAATATAATGCACCTTGAGGCGACTGTCTGTCGTGATTTGGTGTTATATAAATAAAACTGAATTGAATTATTTACACGCTGCTCAGTGGTTTGGGATTAAAATGAAGTGGGACCCTTAAGACTTGAGAAAACAACCAAACATGATTACATCAACTTGAATTTGCCCACTTTCAATCAACCTGTCTCATCGGCAGTGCCTGTAAATCAGTAACTGTTTTTCTAACATCTTAAATTCTGCAGTCCCCTTAGATCTTAAGTTTGCAAAAGAAGAATGTTTAGCAATGTTTTCAGACTGGATAAAAGTTTAACTTTTTGGAAAAAAAAAAGACAAGATATGCACAGGACTACAGTTTTGCAACAGAACCTCATCTCAACTGTGAAGTATGGTAGAGGGAGCATGTTTTGTGGCTCTTTGTGCCTTGACCAGTGCCTTGCAATTATTAGAGCAACAAGGAATTCCAAATTAAATCAAAAACCTTTACTGGAGAATTTCAGTGCAGCTGAACATGACCTGAAGCTTAGGAGAGGTTAAACAATATGACAAAACAATAATGAAAAGCACAGAAGCAAATCAACAACAGAATGATTGATAATTTTATGTTTCGGAATAGCCTGGCCTTAATACAGTTAATGACCTGAGGAAAGCTGTTTAATCGAGCCGTTTATCGTCCGTGACGACATATTCCCTTTTTGTTTTTATTTTGTCTTTTTATACTGAATCTGCAGAAGGTTTTTTTTTTAAACAAGCATTGCAAAATTTACTGTGCTTTTGTACTTCTTAGTAATTTTCAATAAAGTATGTAAAGTTGCCCATGAACAATGAAATATAAGACATGCACGTATTAGGGTAGTTCTGAAAAAAGCAGCAGATTTGCTGATACAATTCCGATTCTTTCCACCGGGCCAGTATCCCATTACCTCCCATTTGAGCTCATGCCATTGACCTTGAGAGTATATGTGTGTCACTGCATATGCTGTTAATGTATGCCTGTTTGCATAAAGTGAATACACTATTTCTCATTCTGTTTTCCTCTGTGAAGCTGCCTCAATCATAGGATATGGCCTAAAAGATTTATCAGCTGATTTTGAAGTCTAAACAAGATGTGAATGAACTGACGTCTTTGTCTTTCCTCACTCATTTCTCTGTCTTTTCCCCTTTGTCTCATTTATGCTGCTGCCAGTTTTCTCATTCTCTCTGTCTTCCTTCTTCCATTTCCCTTGTCTGTTTCAGTCCAGCTTTCTCTTTCAGTGCTGATATAAGAAATCACACAAACGCCACCACTTCCTAGAAGGAGAGCTGGTGCTGAGTTGAGGTAACCTTGTCCCGCCCTGCATATCTGGCAGGGCTCATATAGTTCTGTCAATTTAGACATGGAAGGCCCCACTAGGGTTGAGCACACGCTACGCATTCAGACATATGTGTCTGAACTGTAACAGATCTCCTTCAGATTGAACTACAGTCTGTAACTGTGGTCTGTACCGTGGAAACGATGGCGGTGTATGTTGGTGATGTGACTAAATGGGAAAAGTGTCAGACATCAACAACAAAATGACGTCCACACGTACAGTCCCAAACAGTTTTTCCTTAAAATGTGTGCTTAAATATTAAAAGTCTTCTTAGACCTCCTATCCAGCTGAATGAGTTTGCTCAGCCCCCGGCTGAACCAGCAACATGTGGTACAGATTACCACAGGAGAAGGTACATGTCGATTTTGTTCATGACATTTTTTATAATTAACATATGGTGGTTACTGCTTTACTTCCATTGCATTGTCAAAGTGGATCAGAGACTGGCAGAACAACCGCAGTGAAAAGACAGATGTCAGCAGTGACTGTAATGTCTTCTCTTTAGTTAAAAAACAAAACAAAGTATTTTTTATAGCATGCATTAATAGTATGTAGTACCTTAAACCTACATGATAAATATAGCCTGGCACTAATGAATCGAAGTTAGAGTTCTACATATTGTAATTATCATTCCTCTAACTTTCCTATAGGGAAATTATATTCTTTGGCTTATTATGCTCTGCTAAACCCACTTTGTCCCATTTCCAAATGCTTGTAGAGATCCAAGTCTTAAGAGAAATCAGTAACTAATGACACACTTATGTAATGGTTACAGATGAAGAAGATCTTTCAAAAATACTTCATATTGCCAAAGGTGTTCACTCACCCATCCAAATAATTGAATTCAGATGTTCCAATCACTTCCATGGCCACATGTGTATAAAATCAAGCACCTAGGCATGCAGACTGCTTCTACTAACGCTTGTGAAAGAATGGGTCGCCCTCAGGAGCTCAGTGAATTCCAGCGTGGTACTGTGATAGGATGCCACCTGTGCAACAAGTCCAGCCGTGAAATATCCTCACTACTAAATATTCCACAGTCAGCTGTTAGTGGTATTGAAGTGGAACAACAGTAACACAGCCATGAAGTGGTAGGCCACGTAAAATGACAGAGCGGGGTCAGCGGATGCTGAGACACATAGTGTGCAGAGGTCGCCAACTTTCTGCCGAGTCAGTCGCTACAGACCTCCAAACTTCATGTGGCCTTCAGATTAGCTCAAGAACAGTGTGTAGAGAATTTGATGGAATGGGTTTCCATGGCCGAGTAGCTGCATCCAAGCCTCACATAATCAAACGTAATGCAAAGCGCTGGATGCAGCGGTGATGCTGGACTCTATAGCAGTGGAGACGTGTTCTCTGGAGTGACGAATCACGCTTCTCCATCTGGCAATCCAATGGATGAGTCTGGGTTTGGCAGTTGCCAGGGGAACGGTACTTGTCTTACTGCACTGTGCCAAGTGTAAAGTTTGCTGGAGGGGGGATTATGGTGTGGGGCTGTTTTTCATGAGTTGGACTCGGCCCTTTAGTTCCAGTGAAAGGAACTCCTAATGCTTCAGCATACCAAGACATTTTGGACAATTTCATGCTCCCAACTTTGTGGGAAC
>JAVDPK010002262.1:677886-711567 GCA_034780415.1 Cichlasoma orientale | reverse complement strand
TTGTCTCGGTCTCGATACACTCTGGTCTTGGTCTTGTCTCGGTCTCGGGATAGGCGGTCTTGACTACAACACTGCCACACACACGACTTGAAGTCTGTTTTAAAAGACTTCAGCTTTCATAAAGGAAACTAGGCGAGCACTGGGAGGATGAGGTAGAGGACTTTGTGAGGAAGGCTGTTCACTTTCTGATTATCTCTAAACCTAATGAAAAATTTCATGGAGCGGGGAATTTTCATGAATTCTTTGAATCACATGACTATTGTGTATTTGAGCATCTGGAATCGAATAATCTTTGATGCCTCGGAGTTAAAGTATCTATTCTTTCTTTCTTTCTTTCTCATTTCGTCTTGCAGTTGCCCTGTTTTCTCGCGGGAAATATCCTGAATGTGATAATTCAACCTTTTTTCCTTCCGCTGCTAGAAGAGATATCATGTGGTTAATGCTGGATCTGATTATGGAGATAAGACCTTTATCAAGATGCATCACTAGTTAGATCCACATCTAACATTACAAACATAAGCCTTCAATACATGGCGCATCTGAGTGGAGGAATGTGGCCGCAAAAGTTTTTGAAATAAAGCTCACTAGCACAGAAAGTCCCACCTCAGAAAATGTCAAATTCAGGCTCCTTCTTTTTCCAGGATATAAATTATTGATGGTCTCCAGGCGATGATGACTGCAAAAGCGATTTCTGCTGTTGTAACCTTTTGCACACCTGCAGAACATATTGTGAATGAAATGGTACCTTCAACTGGCTGCACTAGCGCAGGGATCCCAAGCATAATTTGTTTTCAAGCATGTGCTGTGTGCTTTGTGAGATCATACAGAGTTATTGAGAAAGAGCGAGGCAAAGAAGAGTAGCAGATAGAGGGCAGGATGTAAAAACACTGGGACTGAGGGCTTGAAAACAAAAGACTGCACATTTTGTATGTCAGATGTCAGAGGGCTGAGTTGAGATCTGAAGTGAACTATTAGGGTTGACACTGCTGGCAGGGAAAGCTGCATCCATCCAATTTTGTCTCTTTGCTTGCCTGTCAGTGGCTTGAACCAAGTAGGCTAAGCAGCATCTAAAACAGCGCAGCCACAATGACGGTATAGTCCAGCACTCAAGAGATGCATGACAACTACTCAAAGAGTGAGACAGGAGCCGCAGCACTACACTGAACTACTGAGTGGGGTTATTCAAAAGAAGACAGCTAGTACGTAAAATAGATGCTGTTTTACGTACTAGCTGTCATAACCACAATGCAAAGATTTGATTTTTATGTTTGTAGTCTAATATTTATGCTCCTACTGATAATGGTCCCTAATTAATTGGCTTCTATATTCCACCAATCTGTGCTTCTGCTGTACAACATTACAAAACCGAGATCCAAACTGTGATACAAATGTCCACAATAGTGTATCGCGAGTCCATTTTCCGGTGCTGTGATACTCAAATGGAGCTGTTAATGCACGTGAAAGTCTAATGATCTCTCAGGTAACGAGTGAACTGGAATTGCTCTAAAATAATGGTGAGTATTTTCTTTCACGATCCAATCGTGATGAAGCGATCGGGCCTGTGGTAAAATTTATAATTCATTCCCTCTAAAGAAAAAAAAAAAAGAGGTATGAACTGAACTGTGGATCTGGAGAATTGTTACGCCCCTAATCTACACTGCTACACTGCTACTTCGCAGTTTCCAGATTGCCTGTCATATACATTGAGTGCCTTACATAATTACCAATTACATTACTGCGCAGAAGTGAGATAAATTTAACAGCATTGCCAAAGATTTTCTTTAAGCACCAGTGCTGTCTTGTCCTTTTTTTTGATCTTGAGTGATGATGCCCTCTCACGCCCTAACTGCAGCTCTCAGCCGTGTGAAGTTTTGAGGCAGATTTCTCTGTGAAAAAAATGGGTTGCAGGCACTTGAGATAAAGACCCTGCACTTTGGCCTCTGCTGCCACTTCTGGCTGTTTGATAACAAAAACAAAGGCAGAGAGAAAAATGCTCCTCGGGGTTGACGAGTGATGTCGACCCTGGTGTCACCTGCTTTGGGGGCAAAAAGATTATCACATAGACATCACAGTGTCTGTTTTAGCTACTGCAGCTGAGGAGGCAACACTTTATCTCGAACATCAGAAGCAGAACTCTCCGCTTCTTCGTGCTAAGCACACAATATAGAACTAGCATTGATTCTCAGACTGATTGCAGCTCTAATGGGTGAGATGAAGCCGGATTCAGGCTGATCAAAGAGTGACAGCATTCTCCTTGCCACCTTTTCAAAGTTACAGTGACAAGTAAGAGAGAGTTTAGTGCTGCATACCCTTGTATACCTACATATTTAAATGTAGCCTTGTGGGCTCATCCACACTTTACAGTGACCGATTTGAGTGATAGCCCAGCATATTATTCTGAAGAAGCACGTTCTCATCCCTGCTCTAATGTCAGAGTATGTACTTGGATCAGCTAAGGATCCAAGTGTATACTATGATATGAGTTTCACTATGGACAAGAAATACTGCTCAAGATTCAAAAGCGATACAAGTTATTTGCATATTAATTCTGGCAGGATGAGAGACAATCTATTTCTATCAAAAGGCATATTGGATTTTTGACTGGAGGAGTAACTGGATTGCTTGTACCCACAGTCATGTTTAGGACAGATATTGTGAAGGTTACAACTGAATGTGTGGAGATGGATGCTTGACAGAAAGGGTTATTTTATGCATAATCGAAGCCGGGTAACCACAAGTGTATAATTTGTGCGCAGAGATTTGAAATCCTCTTTGTGATGCAGACTCGTGCAAATAAATCATGTCTAACTTATCACATGAGGTCTGCCTCTCAAGGCCTGATTGTCAGCAGGAGAAAAATGAGAGCATTGCAGGGATGAGTTTGATCCGTTCAGAGGCCCAGGACAGATAAATCTTTCAGTTACCTCCAGCTGAAAACGTCACATTTTCATGATTTTTTTTTTCCTTCGCAGAAATGTTGACATTTGAGAAGCAGCTCAAGTAGATGGCTGTGATAAGCTTCATAATAAGCCCTTATATAGAGCAGCTAATGGTTTGAAATAATTGAAAGTCCTATTAAAATGTTTCCTCCTAGGAGTTAAAGGTCAAACAGTTATAACTTTGTGATGAAGAAAGCCCAGTTTGCATATCTTAATATGTCAGATACTATATATATATATTCACAACTTCTCATTGCTCTTCTGCCTCAAAGTTTCTATTTCATCTTGTCTAAATAGACCAATAATATTTTTTAGATCTATTGAGAGATGAGAGTTCACCCTGTCATATCATATTTGACTTTCACACCTCATTTTCACAAGTGTAAGAACTACAGTATAAGACTCCCTGAAACTGTCAGCGCAGGCTTTAAATATAAGGCAAGTCATAGATGTTCATCGGACTCCACTACCTTCTTTTTATGTGATTTCAGTCTTTCGTGAATTGTGTGCACGAGAGAATATGCATCTATGCATCTCACCTTTGAAACAAAACACTTTTGTTTTCTTCAGAGTCATGTTGATTATGTGGATTTGATGCAGTTTCCCTCCAAACCCCATAAAATTCGCACATCATAAGTACAAATTACAACCAGGGGACAAATAACTTGAGATATATCTAGTGGATTCACTCTCCACCACTGGCAGGGTCTCAGTGGAATTTAAACATCATTAAGAAACCATTAAAACATGCTTTACTTTGAAAATCAAACCTACTTTATTTCTCTACACATGGAAACTACATAACGGGGCCGGAGCTAGCGCTCAGTTTTGATGAGCTCCCCTTGCGTAATGCAGGCGCAGGGGTTCAGCTGTAGCTACTCAGAGAGAAATTATGAGGTGGCACAATACTTACTGTGTACCGAGGCAGCTGGACTTACAGTCGAGTTCAGTGGTAAAAACCGTCCTCAGTCTGTGTGGAAGCCAGAAATTCTGCAGTTAATATCCTAAAAAAGGGGACGTTAACAAAACAAATACACTATTATCCTGCCTGTGTTCTATAATGTTACTTTGTATTTGCTGGAAATGTTAGCTGTTCTATATGAGAACTTTTTCTGGATCATTGAATGTGCTTTTGATTTGTAGTTGATGGCCCCGCAGCCCATAATGATGTGTCTTTAACAGCGTGCAACAGCTCAACTCTACGGGCCCAAACCACTGCGGTGATATCACTATGGATGCAGCTCAGGATGAAGGGAGCTTTGAAGCATCACCTTTTTTTTTTTTTTTTAACAAATGTGTGCCGCATCGTATTATTTGCTCAGTATTTATGAAATGAACTTCTCTTAATTAGTCATTTCTGTCCTTGTAAACACAAGCTGCTCCTCCACAGTATCAGCGCTGGCTGCAGGGGGCATTTTTCCATTTTTAATTATTAATTCCTCATCTGCATCTGAACTTGTATGGATTTCACATGCTCACTGGAAGCTTTGGTAATAAAAAATTGCCGCATGACATCACAACACGGAGCGCCGCTCTGGATCCGTTTGGATGAGACAGCATACTGAACAGAAAGGACCCACATGCTTGGGTTGTGGTCGTGTCGGTTTTGGGGTTTTGTGGCCCATGGTGTAATGAGGGAAAGATGGCAGAGAGCCACATGAAGAAAGATTTGTCATGAGAACAACATTCACTGATCCACAAGCAAGAAGCCCCCGAAGCACACTTTGTGATGACAACATTCAGTTTGCTCATACTATGGTCTTTTAATTTTTTTCTTTAGTGAGTTATTTGAGAGATACAAACAATATTTTCATCTTAAAGAAATTGTTTCGCGTTTTGGGAAACTGCCTTTCCTGTCCTAGATCAATCATGCCCCCCCCCCCCCGCCCCGCAATTGTTACTAAGGTTTACACTATAGACACTAAGAACATGGGTATCTACTGAGGCTGACTCCCTGGAACCATGCTCAGGAGACCACTTGAGAAACTGCAGTTGTTCTTCTTGCTTAAGCTTAACTTTTCATTTTACTTTTTATATAGACAGGAGATTATATGCTGTCTAGCATTTGGACTGATAGCAGAAGGAAATGTCACAAAATTGTCTGTAACAACACTTGCAGACTCATTTACACAATTTTTTTTGTTTTTACATGTTCCTGAGCAAAAATGAAGGACAATTTGCAGTTTCTAAGAGGAATATCTTGGCAACACAAGATAACAAGAAACTACACAGACCCATCAGCTGTACTTTTTACAGTTCCACTGTGTGTGACTCAAAGGGGATGATATATGACACTTTTATTATTTAGCTTTATAAGCACTCAGATTTTTTTGTTCCCCCTTTTCATGCCTTTATTCAAAGGAGAGTTAATCCCTGCCTTTTAGGGTTTAGAATCATATTAACATGCAGACACAAAACTGACATACATCTGCCTCATGGCTGTAAAGAAAGCAAATGATAGAATATCTCAAGTCTTTTTAACAACAAGCCTACAGACCAAATAACAAATTGGAACAATTACTATAACACTGAAATTTTACCCGCGTGCCATTGACTACATTATTTGCTTGACTTGCATAGTATATTCAAATAACAGCAGAATGATTGCTGGTATAGCTCACCTGGTTGAATAGGTGACCAATAAGGCTGCTGCCTGTCTGTCTGCCCCTGCTCTCTCTCCCAGCTCTCCTGCCTTCTCGTCACTGTCCTACCTCAACAAACGCTGAAAAGCCTACCCAAAAAATAATGATGGTAGATGGGGAATGAGAAAGATCTGCAATTTGGCAACAAGGCCTGTGCTGGTGACTGCTAAGTGAATTTTCTGTCTTACCTGTTGTGTTCTGCTGGTGTCAGGTTCCCTGAGGGGGAAGGAGATTAATATGTCATACTGTGTCTCTGATCCTTCACCCTATGTGCACCCTTTCACAGTCTCTGCTGTGTTACCTTTCCCCATATCTTCAGTTTGATCCAGCTTTTGACTGAACCTAGCAAGTGCAAAATAGCACTGAAGTAAGAGTACAAAAAAGCTGCAGCACGTCTTTTCCACTAAAAAACGACGTTCTGTTAGCTCTGTCTTCATGCTGTCTGTGTCCCATGAGGGAGTAATTTGGTTGAACCATCAGGGAGCAGTTTAGGATAAAAGCAGAATCAGCGAACAACACCTTTTGTTTGTTTGAGAGACTATTGTTCATTGAGAAAAAGGAGAAAGAGGCCTTATGAGACACACATGCCTTAACAATATGGAAACATCCATGCTTGTATGGCCTCTGCACACAATACATATAGTTAATGCTTTTTTCTTCTTATCTTGCAATTTTGAACTTTCATTTTCTCAAAGCTCTTACACCAAAGCACTTGTGACTAGATTTAAAAAGAAAAAAAAATCAATTCACAATCAGTAAAGTCAATCATCCAATCCTTCAAATAGCTACGCAGTGGTGTTTGATCAGCATCTGTAGGATCAATGAAGGATCATCCTGTGAGTATTCAGCTGTGTGGGGATTTGCAAACTGATGACAGCGTACTGGCTGTGCACTTCTCAGACCAACTCATTATCGGGGCTACATAGATGCAACACACAACGACACAATAACATAAAGACAAAAGTCCAATGCAAATTCATTTTAGCAATCTACAGACACCAAAATCAGCATATGCGTATGCACGGAATTTCAGTGACACAATCAGTCACTGAAACAGCCACGAGAACCCTCATAGAGGCGGCATTTATTGTAGAGCTATGTTATTGCATTACCTCATATTGTATTTGCTTTTTGGGCTGGCTCCCTGTGGAGGCAGCTGTTTGTTTGTGGCAAGTGTCATTACAGATATATGGAACAGAGAAAGGGCTGAGAGAGATTTCCGTGCTCTGCCTTTACGCTAAGCTGCACGTCTACCGGCTGTTTATCCTACAGATGTAGCAATGCTCACATTCAATTTTGAAAAAGAAAAGCCGGAAGCGTAGTTCCCTCAAACATTTCCATTAATTGCACTGCATACTATAAAACACATTTTTTCTCATTTAGATAAAATCCATACTGTATTTTTGCATTATATTAGATAGTGTATTGAAAAAACACTGTTAGCTGGAACAATAGAAATGCCTATCTTCCCTTAATTCCTGCAAAATATCAGAAAACAACAGTATACTGTATGTTTCCATTAAGTGGCCATATGATGATTGCAGTAATTCAATAGTATTTTCTCTTGCTTTTGACCATCCATGTTTAAACATGAACCTTATATGATGAAAACATTTACAATTATGCCACATAAAGCACAGAAGCAGCAAGAAGTACTTTTTCACTAAATATGCAAATCATCGCTGATTATGCAGCGATGATGAAGTATGATTTTTAAGAGCAAAATCTCCCACCTGCTTCAAACATTTGCTGCAGCATCGCGCCCTCTCTTCAACAGCCGAGGCTTGTGAGCCATTTTCTCTTATGTTTGAGGACAAGAACAAGTGGGCTTTTCACACCTGGACACCTGCAGGTTAGAAACTGTACACACCTACGAAGAATCAGTGTATGACCTTGTGAACTATACTTCATTCTTCATCTCTGCTCTTGCAGGACTGTTATTTCCACCAGTGCACATGGGAAGTGCAGCCTGGCAGGTGTCATGAGTGGTATCAGATATAATTCTCCCTGCTGGGGACCTTAAACAAACCACTCAATTAATTTCAGAGATGAAACGTGAACCAGAGAAAAGCCATCCCTACTCATTAACCACTTTAGCTCTTAAATCTGCATTAGCATAATTCTGTTGACTTTGGCGTGACAAAGACATTAACACTGCGACTTCTGCAAAAGTTGGATCAGTTTCCAAAAAGTGCAAGCAGAATAACTTTGTGTTCATTGTAACTTCTATAAATGACAGCTTTGTCCTCTGTTTTTTGTTGAGAGATGTGGTTTTTCCCAAGGTCTATGCAGAAAGACAGAGAGAGAGAGAAAAAAAAGGGGGAGGGAAGAACTGCGCCCTGCAGTTTGCATGCTGTAGTCATTAGTTTGTGTGGTGGGAAGTTTTATTGCTTCCCACTTGTGTTAAGTCAATCCAACAATTTACTCTGCTGCCTTGACTCCCTCTCCCTTGTCAGTTTCATGTACAACTCTTTCTTCTGTGGACATTTCTGGTCAGTCAGTGCAATGTTATGGATGGGTGACCGAGCGGTCTGTCAGCCCTCCGGCTGAGGCCGTGCAATTCCTTGAGGCAACATGGGGGTGGGGCCCTTCATTTTGGAGTTCTTAACTGGATGGCTACGGGCCAGTGGCTAGGACAGCCTCCAGCTATTGATGTCATTGTGGCTTTTCTGGTATCGACGCCCTCTACATGTATGCTCAGCCATGGTAGCTTGTTTCTGCAGGGCAACAGAAAGTCGCAGCACCATCCAAGCATTTTTCAAGGCTTCCTTTGTTCCTGTCTTCTTATTTTAACCCACATGTAGCCGCTGTTTGCTAAACACATGCAAAGCTATATGGGAGACAAAAGGCTACATGAGCTGAAATGTGGGCCATGCACTTTAAAACACTGATTACAGGGGTTGACAACAAAGGCCTATTTTAGTGCTGTAAAACTTGCTGACCTGCAGCTGACAGGGAACGATTGTGTTTCACATGCTCCTGCAGGCTGTCCTGCCCTGCTCACACAGGCCAGGGGCAGACACACTATCGCTTTTTCCACCAAAGAGCACTGGCTACTGAGCCTCAACCTTCAGGATGTATTTTTGTCGCTTCTGCATATGGAGTCGCACATCACAAGGTCATTGCAAGAGACAGCGGAAGCCTTTTTGAGGGTGATTGATAGTCACGTCTTGGCAGGTTGGATCTCCGCGATACGTCAGGGGAAGTGACTGTCAGTAGCTTGCTGTACTGTCTCCAGATCCTCTCAGGTCTATTGACTGTCAATCACTGTCTCCCTATCTTCATTGATTTCCTCTCCACTCTTCCTACACCCAACCATCAGTCCTCACACTGTGATCTGGGTCTTTCTTGGTTTAGTTAAGTATGAGTCAGTGTCTAGAGTGAGCAGAGACAGTGATGGTCTCATTTCAAGCACCTTTTACCAAAAGAGGAAAATAGTCTTCTGTAATTACCACTGACCTGAATGTGTAATTACAGCCCCTGAATGTCAGCACATGGTTCTTCATGTATTTCACGCAATTTTGGATTACATGCAACACCTTTCCCTGTGTTATTAATGCTTCATTATTAACCTCATCATTCCTTCCTCTCCTTACGCTTTTACAAAAAGTGTATACATATTTGTAAGATTTAGATGTTTTAATATGGGATGACAGAGTCTCCTTCATTTACTTAGAGTGTATTATTCGCTGCTGCAGTTTCGCCAGAGCTACAGCAGAGAAAAACACACTTATCCCTTGCTTGTTTATGCACACGTGCACATTCACATGCACATATGCACAAATCCACTCCTGAAACGTGGATGCCGTCTGGTGTGAAGGCATTTTTGTAGAGTCAGATTACCTGTCAGTCAGGAGATTGTTGTTTGATGAGGAGCTGAATCCTGCTCCTGCAGCAAACACAAAACCTTGCCTGGTTGTTATTTTCTACTCATGGACCCAAGGTGTTTCTTGCATCTGTGACTGATATCCTCTCATCTCCCAGTGCTATGGCGACTGTATCAGTGATTTTCCTCTGTCTTGACCTAGAGTAAATAACTGGATCACCGACTCTATCCCCTCAGGGAGGATATGAATGGCTTGCCAGTCATTCATTGGCAAATAAAAATTCTCTGGCAAATATAAATTCCCTGCAGGGGTGAAGAAGCACCGGTGTGACACAAGCTGCTATTCTGACAGAAGTCCACTGGCTTTCTTTCCATTCACAAGCTGACAGTAAAGTCCACTGAATACCATCATCTTCTTCTTATATTCAGTGAAGTACCTCCTGTAATTCATTCCATGGCTTTTATTCACAAAACTCAATATTTAGGCCATTAAACTATAGTGCTTTAAAGATCCGGCTATTTGTTCTCTCATTAAATTAGGGTGCCAATGAATAGTAGCAGCGCTGTCTCACTTCATCTAAATGAACTTTATTGATCATTTGAGCACAACAGAAATCAAAGCGATATTAGTTAAGCATGCTTACACATCACCACTGCCCTTGATAGTGCTGTTCCATTTCAGTCACACAGCTGGATGATTAACGGTGTATTCTTATGCAGCATTTTCTTGTAATTTGTTGTCCTTGCTTCCCCCGTGTGTGTCTGTGGATATTGAACTTTTGTCTTTATAGTTTTCATTCTAGTTTCCCCCAAAAATCGAAACTTAATTAAAAACAGGCACTTAAGGTGCTTAAGTTTTGCTCACTTTTTCCCCTCCTTTATTAGTTAAATGGAAAGTAATAGGCCGCAAAGCATACATCTTGAATAGCTCTCATCAATTATATGAGATACAGTATAAATGCATGGAAATGAGTCTACATTATTAACATTCTGCAACTCCTTTAAAATGTATTTGAACTGTGGGTTAGTTAACAGTGTACACATTTTCACTAACCTACTGTATCATAATTGCATACTTCATATGGTTTGTGCAATTTGCAAAAAAAAAAAAAAAGTAAATTAAATGTTGCAATGTAGCCTTTTAATGTGCATGAAATTTTATATTTGCACATTTAGTTTGACTTGAGTTTTATGTGTTTTTCATTTCAGTTTAAACTGTTAAACATTTACAGCTAGTTCATTAGTTTCATGGGAAAAATGTAAATATTTTCTATCGTATTAAGGAAAAAATGTAACAAAGAAGTAACGCATTAGTTCATTCTCTCACTTTAATCCTGTGTGCTCCTTCTCGTCTGAGATGACAGCATGTGCGCTGTAAATCAATATGTTTCAATTTGTTCTCTTTGTAATGGTGCCTGCCTGTTTGTACGCCCTGTATTGCAGCATTTTTTTTATTTGCAGTGGGTGCTTCCGTGAGACTGGAAATAAAGGATTTAAATGAATGACTTAATTTGCACAAACAATAGCACTCTGGTTCTCATTTGGAGACAAAGGTATGAGTCACAGTATAAACAGGTATTTAGGCTTTCTATGATAACAAGGGTTTGGAGATACTTATCAAAAAATCCAATCCCGTCACTTTTGTGTGCCATAAATCAATTATACAGGATTCAGATGTCAAATTCTAATCATAACTCTGTTGTCAGGTGTAAAGTTAAAAAGGGAATTTTGCCATTTTAAATCCTAGACCTCCATCAGACAGAGCAAGGACATCTTGGAAAATGTTTTTTTTTGACCCAATCACAGACCTAACACTGTTTTCAGTATGACACATGGGAGTAAAAAGCATCCAGTTTCATATTTATTTACCCCCTGATTTAGATTTTTTTGTTAATTTACATAATGAACTACACAATCATTTCTCACCTCTAAGGTAGCTCAGTTTTTTAATCAAACAAAGCATGGGTTGAAATGCTTGTTATCAAAGAAGGCCCCTCCAACCAGCATTCATAGAATAGAAACAACAGCTAAAACATTATTTCACAAACAGTAGAGTCCATGTTTATTTTGATAACAATGTCCAAGACCAGGTTCACTGGTTATGAAGTGTTAATACTTAAACTGCTATGTTTGTTAGCCTGCTAGCTATGCTAATAAGTTGACCACTTGGTCACGTCACAGCCAGCAGAGCTAATGAACTAAATTTGAATGTCAAAGCAAACAAAAGAAACAATCTAATGCTAGTATATATTCTGTTCTTCAAGAGTCTCTCCCCACAGTTATGGCTATACTAACAACATTAAGTTATTAGGTAAATTTAGGTTAAAAAAAAAAAGTAGGATAATGAATTTACTCAAATGTTATTCAGCATGTTAATCTGTAGCCAAAGAAAATAAATCCTTTTTTGTCCTGGGTGGGTACAGTAACTTTATAGATTGGGGTTGAATTCCCATGAAACCGTATAGCACATAGCACTGCTGACTAATCGCATCAGAGTTTTGCATTTGAGAAAGAATAAGAAATGCCACTCTCACGTTTGTACAGTGAATAAGAGCCAGGAGACGGTTAGCTTATTTCAACACCCCCCAAAATATTGTGCACTGTTGTGCTAGAGATATAACTCATTGGTAAACTTTTTAGAGGCTGGTTTTGTTACCTTCAGGGACGTGCTGGCTGCTTCGCCAGTTTTCAGTTTTTGTGCTAAACTAATTTTACCAGTTAATACTCATCAGCTTTAAGAATCCACTTTTTGGTTGGATAACATTCACCTCTTTTATTATTACTAGCCAATGAAAGAGGAACCGTCGTGCCAAAACACATTTTGAGACATGAACAGCATTAATTTTATCTAACTCTTGGCAAGACGGTGAGTGTATTTCCAAAGAAATTTCTTGAAAGACTGATTCACTTACCTGTAAGTAATTGTGGTCTCCACCCAATCTGCTCGATTGTGCAAGCAACAGACTACCCAACAGCCTTCATCTCACAGCACAAATCACTACATACTGTGCCTGCCAGCAGTGCTTATGCAGACATGTAACTGCTAAAGAAGTAGTCTATTGCACCATTATCTCTTAAGGACAGTGTCTCTAATGCCCTTTTCACTCCAGCAAACAGCTCAAACAAACCTACTGTTGCCTCAGGCACACCGCAGGCTTTAATGTCCTCTCAGGAGTTTCTAAGTCATCGGCCGATTCTGTTAAGATTGATTTTACAACAAACTATTGCTATTCAGCTTTCACTCAATCTTTCGAGTCCTGCTTCACATCGACTATCAACTCCCTCAGTATTTTCTTTTCAAATGCCTCCTCTTTGTATCCTCTCATCACAAAGTGAGCTCCTCCAGGACTCCAGGACTGACAGGTCTCAGCAAAAGTGAAAGTGGGGTTTCTAAACCCTGGGGGACCACAGGCTGATGTTAAAAATGCAGGTAGCTGTGTCACTAGATTTACACACACAGCTGTCAAGGACGTGTTTCTCTGTTGATGGCACCTCACATATTTAAATGCCGTTTCATTGTCTTCCATCCTTTTACTTTGAAGTGACTGGGGAAATGAGAGAACCACATAGAGAACATAAAAGTAGACAATTTGGCATGGCATGAAGTGTTTAATATAAACTACTGCTACTATTTCAAAACCTCTTAGATGGAAGAAATCAAAGGACAGTTAGCAGCACTGTGTGCAATCGCACATGCTAATCTCTAGAAACCCCACCCGTACCCTTTTTAGGGAGCTCACACGCTCCGTTGACACGGCACGCTTTTTGTCCCTGTGCAAAAACACGTACTAATACCAAATATACACAGAATAAGTGAAGACCATGAGCGTGACTGATTGAGCAGAGGTTTAAGTTTGATCTTCTCTCTAATTGGAACAGGCAGCTGAGTGTTTTGAAAACCTCTGAAAGGCGGATTTCAGTTGAAGGCATTGGCCCTTCATGGTCATACCCTCCATCAAGACCTTGGCTGTAATACCCCTGGCTGCCAAGTCAGCATTATATAATGCATATGAGTGTGTACACTGTGAAAACACAAGAGACTGCTCCTATTAGCTTAATGACAGTAAGTAATGCAAACAGAGAAAATCATTAAAAAAAAAAACTCATTACTTTTCAGGCAGTGGAACATGACTGAAGAATGGATGAGAAAAATCAAAGCCTATTAATACCAGTGTTCAGACTTTTGCCACAAGACTGTTGACAGCATGATATTAAACTGTGACAGGCCCTTGGGTGTTTGCTCTCATTTTGCTGAAGAAGACACAGAACTCATAAGCATTGCACAAAGCTCATAAGTCCATGAATTCTTGAGTCCTTTGCCTGTGCTCAGTGCAATTAACTGTCCAAAAACTTTTTTTGTGCATTAGAAGTCAAACAGTTATTGGCATCTTTATGCTACTCTCTACTGAAACTCTCTGTACTTGACTTGCATTAAGGCGTCACTAACTTTACAGCTGCAGAACTTGGCTTTAAGCGGAGAAATTAGGCGAGCAGAACAAGCTAACGTGGCACCCATTTGGGGCCATGTGTAGTTGTGCTTCATGTGTACCTTCTCCAACAGAACTTGAAACAGATGAATAATACTTTCTGTTGATACCTTTGGGGCGTTAGTTCAAGCAGCCACAATTTTCAAAGCCACGTATCCGATGTGCAGCCCTCTCACAAGCTGATTCACTTCAAAGTCACACTATCATTCTCCATGAAGAAACCCGCACATACGTATGCAGATTTAATTTCACTTTTAAAAGGTCAGTTTAAGAAGAAGAAAAAAAAATCAGGCTCTCCGGGGTTGGCCCTTTTCCATCTCCGCAGCCAAGTGCATTAAGCTGCACAGATGAAGTGCCACAGCCAACCAAGCAGAAAAATAACTTGTTCTTGCCTCCGTTGGCTCGGGTAGGGTCAGTCCGGGTTAGCTTTGGACTCTTCAGTGCCTGGGGCAGCCGGGACCTGGCAACTGTTAATTACCACTGATGAGTTGAGCATGAGTGACCTGATGATGCTGGACTATATATCTTCCACGCAGAAAAGGGAATAATGTGGGAATCAGTGCTTTGATGGAACATGTGGGGAAATGTGGCTGCACTGGTTAGAGGGGTGTAGCAGCAAGTATGCATTTTGATGGTGTATAAATAATTACTGAGGGAAGAAGAGTTTAACACTGATGAAGAGAAATGAGAAGAGGAAGCATTCCATAGCCTCCACAAGTGATTATGGTGCTGTATATTTTACTTCTCAAGAAATGTCGAACTTTAAAGAGCATTAAACTTTAATGCAAACTTTGAAATCTTTGAACTACGCAGTTGTGCACTATTTGTGTCTTTGAAAGACTCCAGTATCCGTGTTTTGCTGTTTTAAACTTTTGAGTGAACCCCACCTCATAAACTAAGTGGAGAGTTGAATGCTGCATTTGGCCATTTCAACAATGACTCCCTTTTTGCATTTATATTCCTGGCACGCAGGAATTTATATTCCTGGGTATGAATCTACAGAGTGAAGCTGGAACAGAGGAAACGTGTGCATTTGTGTGTGAGCGTGGCACATGTGTTCCAGCTATATGTCTGTGTGTTTGGATTTGAAGTGGGTGCTCGCTGCCAGCCGTTTTTCTCCACCCTTTTTTTTTTTCCTTCTCACAGCAGAGCTAGTGTACCTGGGAGAGAAAGGCTGGGAAAACATGTGGGGGGAGAACCTGGAGGAGCAGGCGGGAGACCCGGCCTACCAACTGTCTGCAGCTGACTGGAGTCAGTTGATGCAGGGGAGACACCCAAAATATGATAGGCTCAATATTTGCTTTGGCTTCATTTCCCTGTTGTGGTAAAACATGTACTGTTGGCATGGGCTGTGACAGCTTTAACCTGCAATAACAATTCTACTTAGGGAGCACATCCTTGGTTGAAACTTTCTCAGCCTTTCCTGCTAAAGCCTGTTTGTGATGCACAAAGTAGCAGCACAGTTTCTAGCTCCTTTATATTTAGTGTGCTTTTGAAAGATGGCCATTTTAGTGGGCGATATTGCAAATTGCTCAATTATAGTTTGGCCGATGTTCGCCCATAAGTATGAGTGCAATCGTTCACTCGCAAGACATAACAAAAAGACCAGTGTTTTTCTGTCAGACTTTCCTCATTTTCCATAATAAGCAATACAGCTGAGGCCACCAGGGCTCTTCCCCTGAGGTTCAAATATTGTTGAAAATTGAATGATTACATGTCAGACACGAGTGCTCTCCCCATTATAAAATTGACAGGAATATTTGAAGCCTTGTGAGGGTCCTCCCCCGGCGGAGGGTCAGAGGGAAGTGTGGAAGCAACAGGGAGCGACACACAGCCCCAGGCCTCATCATTCTCTGCCAGGCACGGCCCACTTCCATGCTGTGTCTGTGCTACAAGCAGCCACTTTGCAGAGTCAGAATGATAGATTACGCTAGGTGAGTTAAACAATTATGGAGTAATTTGGACCTCGGTGCCTCATAAATTGTTAGTCTCCCACCCTGAAACAACTCTTGGAAGAGTAATGATTCAATATTCTGAAAAGAAAGTCAGATTAGTCACTCAAGCTAGTCTTTGATGCTAATAAATAATATTTGGGGAGCGTTTTCTGACAGTCAGGTGCTCACTTCTGTGCTATTTTGCCATGTCTGCTGTGTTGGAAGGTCTAAAAGGAAGGCATGCAAAACCACAAACATTCACACATGCACCAAGACATAAAGTTAAACACAGGCACGACTGTGAAATTGCATTTTTATCCTCATAAGAACAAGAGCGCATTAAGGAGACCTCCATAGTTTTACACTGTGCAGTGTTATCATGCAGGTGGCTGATAACCGACCCATCTGCCAACCGTAAATATAATAAACTGGCATTTAAAAAGTAAATTAGGAACGAGAGAACAGGACATGCCATAGACGTGACTGTGTAGTGACGCACAGGATGGCAGGGGTCTAGCTTGTCTGCTGGGATGGCAGCAGTTATCAGATTATTTCCGCCAGTTTGCAGACATGAGACTCCTGGGAGGAGCAAGGGATAAAAATAGAGATAAATTTTGTGGCCAGCAGTTCAGTGTTGGTAATAGATGGATATTCCACATAGAGTGGTTTTTAGGTGTGAATTTGTGTGTAACATTTAAGACGTGACTGAAACAAAAAAACAACAGCAACAAAAGAAACCTAACCAGTGGCTGGATTTAGATGACCAAGTGGTCTGTTTTGGAAACATAAAAGAAGGATAACGCTGGCGTTGTGTTTTACATTTGAATTCTGTTTTCGTATTAATTCCTTACTTACTCTTAAACCATTAAACACCACAGATTTTCCCATGTCTTAATTATAGAGTTGTGATATTGATAAACCTGTTAACTTACACAGTCAGCATTTTTGCCATGTTTCTTTCCTGGTTTCAAATAGGCTAAATTTTATCAGTATAGTAGCTCTTTTCCAGTCTTATTGACAAAGCACTTGAAGTGCCTACACATTCATTCCTTTGCTTTCACACTGCTTTGTTTGCAGCAGCTGTCTCGCTTTCAGTCTGTAACATCTTCATATTTTTCCCATAGCATATTTCTATCTTCCTTTGTAAAAGCAGCTGCTCTGCTGCCACTACACTTATCCATATTATGACTGACTAGATGATGCCAGCACCACCTCTTTCATGTGAACGCACGGGGAAACCCTGGGTTAACTTAGCGAGCTGATAACCAGTTTCGTGCGACCGCTTAGTCTGATTAATGATGTTACGGTAAGTGAATACAGGCAGCTGAAAGATACACTGTTGAAATCACGTTGTAGTACAGGGCTTCTCTCGTCTGTGATCCTGACAAAGAAAGAAAGTACACATTTACCATTAGACAAACCATGTCTCCATATTGGACATAACTTATATTTAGGTCATTAATGAAGTGGCTGTTGCTCTGCATGTGTAAATGTGCACAATTTACACTGGAGATGATCAGCAACCCTGCTGTTGTCTAATGCTGCTCATTTCATTAACTCAAATGAAAGACTGTTTAGCTGCTCGAAGCAACAAATAAAGCTTCAACTCCCGCTGATGGTGGGCTTGTTACAGTAACCTTAGTAAGGAAATAGCTTTAATAGCTACAGTCCGGCGTTCTAAATCTGGTTGCATCACCATTAAAGATGCTGGGCTTAAATTCAACTGCTCTGTTCTAGTAGAAAGGCCTGCAAATGTGACACCTTGGAGGGGAAAGCACCTGAATGCTGGACACTCAGAGGTAGCGTTAAAAATTCAAAATCCAAACCTTTATTTTGAAACAAGCAGAGCTCAAAATCAAGCCACATAGATCCAAAATAGGAACAGAAGAAGTCAAAGTCTGTGAAACAGTCCAAAAGGTCAAACACAAAGAAATCAACAGTAGCGCTGAGAAGTTCAGAAGAAAACACTGGGAATACAAGGAGCGCTAGAAGGCTTAAACCAAGTCAGTGAGACAATCTGTTAAAGTACAAGGAAAACTGAGGGGCAAGTGCTAGTAGACAGGACACAAGAGTTTGATAGGGGAAGGGGGAACAGGTGTGGAACACAGGTGACATTAATCAGGCCAGGACAAGCAAACAAGGATGGAAAATTACCCGTGGAAGTGAAACTGACATCAATAGACAAGAGCCAAAGATTACAAAATAAAACTGGAAATAATTTCAGCTAAAATATAACAGTGCAAAAACCACGACAGGCTACCTGTGAGGCTAAAAAAAGCCACAAATATACAGCCTTAGTTTTGAATAAGGCTTAATGTTTTCCTTCAAACAACCGAGGACTGTAGTTTTCATCAAATTTGACTCAAACAGGTATAAATAGTGCATTTGTGGGGGGGGACTGTTTTTACATTTGAAGTGCTCAAGTTAGTTGTTATAGCAGCTGGACCGCTGTGTTGGACTGAGTCAAAATAAACTGCCCATTTTAAAGGGGATGATTGTTGACTTTGGTCTCTTTATGGAATTTGTTAACGGTAAAAATATTACCACAGCTGTCCTGCGTCTCTGTGACGACATTTCAAATATACTTTCTTCATCCACTGAACCAGCTCCCCTGTGGATTACAAAGCCTGGTGTCACCATTCGTCACTCCTTACATCCATCACTGTGTGTGTAATCTATTGCTTAGAATACTTTGAATCATCCTCTCTGACCCCTAATTGCCTTGTTTGCTGCATGTTTCATATGCTACTGGGAATGTGTACAGTGTAGATCCAGAGCTGCAAAAATAGTTTGTCAGACAGAAGCAAAAACTGGAGGTAAACACCATTAATAGTGAATAAGATTTGAGATTTGTTTCTGTTCTGACCGGTAATCTAAATATGTGCCAAGCACTCCCTGGGAATACCTTCCTCTCACAGGCTCACGCACAAAACAGACACAAGAAGTAAGACGGAGACACACAAAATGATGCAGACACACACACACACACACACACACACACACACACACAAGACACAAAAATAAACATTCAACTGTGCATACATTGCACACAGGCACTGACTGCGCTTTTCTTGCCTTAAGCACTTACTGTCTTATCTGCTTTGCATTTTACTTCTCATTTATGTTTTAATATCCAAGAGCCTTTTCACTTAAAAGCTCCAAGTGTTTACAAGCAGCTTCATATGATGTCATCCCATTTAAAAATGACCCAGAGGGAAAGATCCCCTTGCAGCAAATCTCATTTTATGACATTAGTCATATCCTTTAATTGCTCCAGTGCCCTCGGTGCTAAATGAGCAATTACTTCAGAACACTGTTGCATTTAGCACGACTGCTTCATGTGTTTGTTGAAAGTTCAGAGGGGTTTTCATATTTTTCAGCATAATTCACGTCCGCTCCATTCTTGACTTTTACTGTATGCAGCAGACTTAATATTTAAAAAAAAAAAACCCTATCCACATCAGATTATATGAGGTAACTGTAAGAAGGAAAATACCGTGGCACTTATTTTTAGGACTCTCCCAAATGCTTGTAGAGAAGCAGTGCGGGATGAGCGGAGAGATTACGGCTCAGTGACTTCAGATTTTTCCCTGCTGCTGCTGATTGCCAGTGTTGTCTGGAAAGCATCCTGCGGGAAGCGTGCGACTCACGGATATTACACACAGACTTATTACCCTTGACAGAAGAAATGAGATGAAAAGAGAGAAATAATAGTGAAAGCGCTGCTACCTCAGGGTGGAATAACACACAGCCAGCAGGCAGTGCTGGTTTCTCTCTGATTGGAGAAGATTGCATAATTCTAGTGGTGCCCTTGTTGTGCGTCGTTCACCCGTCAAGTCCTGTGTGCGTGTGTGTGTCTTTGTGTGTGTGTGGTCTGTGGTTTGTTGTTTACTTGTATGGTATGTTGTTGCATGTGTATTTTTGCATTAAAGTCTGTTTCCTTTTTTAGCTCTTAGTTCCTGTGCATTGCTATTTGCAACAATGTTGCGGCCACTATCTCGACAAAGCTGGAGACTCTTGCTTAAAAATTGCTGATTTATTGTCCATAGTTCATCCAGCTTTGGTTGATGCTGATCAGTTAAGTCAGTCTTTGACAAGACAAGCGAGATTTATACAATGTAACTGTGAAAATTCCAAAAAAAAAAACCTGACAAAGAAGAGCGATGCCCCCACCGCCGTTAAACGGGAACCTGCTAATAAACCAAAGTCTTTCTAATACAAAAACTGGCCCAATCAATAGCTGAATCGTCAGTATAAGAGCTTCACAAGCTGTGCAAACAAAGCGTGGAAAATATTATTGAGAAATTTGAAATTCAGATTATCTGTATTTAAGTGAATTTATATTAAAAAGTTAGATGCAATATTTCCAGTGTTTCATTTAATGGCACCCAACTGAGGGTTAGATTTGAATTCATTTGCATTAATGTGCAATTTCTTTATGAAATTACATGAATTATCTTGCAAAAAAAATGCACTAAAGCTGGAAAAACACTGACTTATAGCTCTCAACCTCAAAGAAATTACATATTTAGCCTTTAATGCTGCTGCAATGTTCACCCAAAACGCTATTACATTGAAAATTGAAAGTTTTAGTAAATGGTTTGTACATCAAAAGATATGGATGCATTTGGAGCTGGATTTTTGAGCTATTCTTGTGTCCATAAACGCCTGAGGAAAAAACCTACAGTAGGCCCTTACCTTCAGTTTTTTGGCCATAACTTAATTAATTTGCTAATTAAAATTTTCTAACTAAAAATTGTCATAACTTAGGAACAGAGGAGGTGGGGGGGTGGATGTAGATATAAGCTTCAACTTCACAGTTTGAGGGAAGCATGCAACTATAAGGTGGTTATTCTACAGTAGCTTTCTCATGAATAAAGATAACCGCAGCTGAGTGTGGAGCGACTTAATCAGGTCATTAAAGCTGTGAGATGTAAAACCAAAACAATTAACGAAAAACATTCCCAAAAGGGTAGGCAAATAGTGCTTACCTAGCAGAGAGTGTACAGCCAATTAAAGTGCTGCCATCAGAAGCCAGTCTTCACATTAAAGACAGAATGCACTGCATCTGATTGTAATCGGTCTGTTTGCCTCCTGATTTGTCAGTGTGTAATGGACTTGCTTCAAACAAGGTCAATGGTGACATGTAACCTCAATCAGGAGAATCGAATCTAAGACAAGAGTGAATCATGCTAACAACTGAAGCAGAAACACCACGAAGGGCAAGGTGATGAAATGTTTACCACGTTGAAGCTGCAGAAAGAATTAGCTGGCTGTGTCCTTGAAGGTGTGAGACAGTGACTCTAACAACTCAAAGAGGCACCTTTGTATTTCTAACAGACCCATGGCCTCTGTGTGGAGGAGGGGTCTCAATATAGTATCACATTCATTTTTACATTCATTATATGAAGAGGACCAGGATTCTTATCATCTGCAAACAAAAAGAAACCTAAACTCACAGTTGCAACACCTTTCCTTTGGCATTTTACTCACACTTGTGTAAGAACACATCAGGAGGCTTGTGTGTTTCTTTCAGAACAACACGTGATGCAAATTTGGAAGCTTTTTCGGTTCTTCAACAGGATCTTCAACAGACTGTATCTTGAACGTGGCTGCAGAGCAAGAGGAAATATTCAGTCTGGATTTAGCTGAACACATTGTTCCACCAGCAGATCACATCCCGTGAAATGTCTGGGATTAAGTGTGTGTGTGTGTGTGTGTGTGTGTGTGCGCGCGTAGTTCCCTCTGCCATTTTTCCTAATTTTACCAGACATTTGGACGGGTACATGTATTTTTTCACAAAACTCCTTCACACCCATGTGGTGAGCACAGGTCTAAAACATTGAAAGCTTGTGGCTACCTCAGACCATACTGTGGTTACCTGAGAACCCAAGCCAAAACCATACCTCTGGAGATTTACAGTCTACCCAGGCATACCTGGTCTCTAATAAATCTGCTAGTTTCATATTTACACCTTTCTTTCTACATGGTTACATTAAGCAGCCATCAAGAGTAAGAAAGGAATTTTAACACATTTCACCACTCTGTTTCCTGCTTTCCGTCATGCTATGTCTCCCTCTATGATCGTTCGCTCAGTATACATATGGTGGCCATCTGGCCTGGCAGAACATTCATGAAGCCTAGTGTGGGGCAGCACTAGTGTGATCCATGTACAGTAACAACATGATTAACCCTTTATGGCCAGAAAGAGTGTGTTTATGTCAGGCTGTTTGATTTTTTTTCTTTTGATCATCTCCTCTTCTACTTTCATTCTCTCACTCTAATTGTCACTCCCAGTTAAATAAGAGATCAAATTAGATTTTTTTTTAAACGTCTTGTATGTGTAAGTGTTGCTAAAAGCGCCTGTTTTCTAAAAGAAAGCTCCACTCTGCAGTCGCTGTATCTTATCTGCATGTGAAACCAGAAGCCAGTGTTCCTGCAGAGCTAAAGTATGTTTAGAGACGTGCACTTCCTCGTGCGTCCCTCCAAAATAGATTTAAATGCAGGGTAGGAGCTACATAACATTCCTGCCCCACTGCTCTAGTCAACTCTGCGAGTCAGCAGATCCAAACTACTACTACTACTACTACTACTACTACTACTACTACTACTACTACTACTACTACTCAAATCAAAGAAAGGAACACTTTAAGCACAATTTACACGAGGGACAAATTAAACAAATATGTAGGATTGTTTTCTTGCATTTGCACAATATCTCTAAAATTAGAAACATCTTTTGATGCTGAAAAACTAGTTCATGCATTTATTACTTCTGGCTTAGACTACTGCCATTCATTACTATCAGGTTGTCCTAAAAGCTCCCTGAAAAGCCATTTAGTTGATCCAAAATGCTGCAGCAAGAGTACTGACAGGGACTAGAGAGAGAGCATTTCTCCCATATTGGCTTTTCTTTGGCTCCCTGTTAAATCCCGAATTGAATTAAAATAATATTAGAGTTTGTAATTTTGCATTTGTGATTATTTTAACCACAAACATTTCTTAAGTAACCAAACATCTGGAATACATATTTGACCATGCACTGCGTCCCATCTGTGCAGCTGTCTATCACAGGATATGACTAAGGTGCTTTCAGTGACATCTTAATGGGAACTCCTGTACTCGTTACTTCTTCTTCAGTGACACTGTCTTGCCTGGAGGATCATCTAGACTCATCTCTTCAGCAACACTGAATTGCTGCCATATGGCAAACACAACTGGCCCACTTAAAGAGAGGCAATAGGATATCTCACTATTATATAAACTAACATGGTTGCCAACTATTATTTCTTTAAGATTATAAGACAGTAATCAACTTAAAATATTTTGTGAGGTACTCGAACAACCTGAGAGCACGGCATTTCCCAGGAGAGCCAAAGTGTATTGACGGAGTGACATCTGGAGGAAGATACTCACACAAACATATACACACACGGAGCAGCCGCACTGGCTGCCTGGCATGTAAGAGCTCCATCAGTGCCTGCCTGAGGTTAGACAGTGCCTTGCATTAGGAGGCAGAGAGCCAGTGAGTCACCTTGCCTCAGTCCATGCTAAGAGCAACCACCATCACTGTCAGCTGGTCCTGTTATTTCCCTGAACAAGGTTAAGGAGCGTGACAGCTGAGAGATCAAGTGTAATGGTTTTGTTTTTGTTTGGGTTTTTTTTTTTTTTTTTTGCAGTAGAGTTTTTTTCAATCCTATGTTTATATACATTATGATGGGGATCAATGTTTATTCACTTTCTGACAATATATTTCACAAACTAGTTAGCAACTTACCATGGAGACAAAGTTTGACAAACATTTGCTCAACTGTGATGCTGTGATATGCATGATGAAAATATTCTGAACAACAGAGTCAGAGTAACTCTGCTTGACAAACCATGTGATGGTACCACTTCAGAATTTTCTGCATTGCGCTTACTAATGCATATCTAATGATAGATATGTGTGATATATCCAGTAATAGCAATAGGGTGTACTCCAGTGAGAGCTGGAATAGGCTCTAGCCCTGCTGTGATGGATGGATATTCAGTAATAATAGGGGTTTATAGGAATTTCCTGTGTTGGGATATTTATGACCTGTGAAGATTTATTTATTTACAAGTAAATGTAAGATTCTTGAAGGCCCAGGACTTTCACCAACCTATATTTTCCCATCACTATGCTGTGGGGATGGTATGGTGACCACTTTGGAATAGTCCTGACAACACATTGCTGTAATATTTTGTTCAAACATCAGTTGCTGTTAATCCTGCTAGCTTGATAATAAATTGGCTGCATCACTTGTGGATTATTTCAGAAGGTTTGTGTTTTTATGCAGAAGGAACTACTGTGTGCCTTTACTGTGAAGACTAGTTTAGAGCCATGCAGAGTGGCAGATTTGTGTCAAGTTTCAAGAGAGACTGAATTTCAGGAAGGAAATGTAGTTGTAATATTTCTGTAATGTTTATTTATTACAACAAACATTTTTATTTAATTGCACTCAGACTTGCTTTTGTAGTAAATGTGTTATTAATGGTAAGCAAGTTTTCTATCCATCTACGCGAGGCAGCCTTAGCCAAGTCAAGTAGACAAAGGATTAAATAAAACCTACAGGTGGTGATGGCAGGGCCGGGGTTAAAACTAATGAGGCTTTTTGAAAATTATTTTATTATCATGAAAAATATGGTATCTATATTGATTCTGCTGGATCACACCTGGACACCTTTAGTCTGGGCACATCAAAGGAAGTGGGTTGCGAGTCTTGTAGAGACACTGGATGGGCTATTTAATCTAATGTATAATAATTTGAAAGGAAAGTAAAAGGCTGCAAGGTGCCAGCTTAGCCCCCCTGCTGGTTTAAATGGTTTAAGATGGATTTCCAGCAGTCTGCACAACCGCTTGCTAAAGAAGGCACATTGTGAGCAATAAAAGCAATAAAGGAGGTGTTCTAAAGAAATCCTTATAGACAAGTTCCTGAAGCAGAAACACACAAAAAAGTTTATTTTCTTTGTAATGTGTCTTGCTGGCTCACGTGGGGCTTTGGCTGAAAATGGAAGCGAGTCACGACACCTGATTCTGGTGCAGCAGATGGTGCCGTTTCCTGCTCTTTGTTTCAGGTCACGCAGGCTGCCGGTAGTTCTCTGGTTTTACCCGAGCAAAGATGTAGACAAGATGGTGCCAGAGTTGCCGCTCTCTAGACAGCTGGCCTCTAGGTTTATAGGCTAAATAACTGTGACTTATTAACTCTTTCCAGATGTTTTTGCACCACATTTTTGTATTCCTTGTATAATGCATGGTGAGTAGCAAACGCAAATAATGTATGCTTACGAGCGTGTCTTTAAAAACCAGCACGTTTAAAAAACGCTGATAAAAAAATCTTTAGATAATATAGCAGTGCTACAGCTGATCCTAACACTGTAAGTGCACAAAACATTCAGGAAGATGTACCTTAATTTCAGTACTCAGTAGCAATGTTTAGAGATGTTCAGAGGTCATATGTTGAAAAAGGGTTTTACAAAATATTATGCAATATTAAACAACCATTAGGTCATGCAGTCAGTGTGGGAAAACCTATTGCAAATTATGAAAAAGATTCTTCCACGAGCAGAAAAAAGAGGGCCACGGGTTACACGCACAGGCAACTTAGCGGCATATTCAAAGAGACCAGACATTAAAACCAAAGCTAATTTTCCGTCAGTGATTAGAGGGCTAAGCAGAGAGTCGCGGGCTTTAGTCATTTCATAAGTTGACACCCTGTGAACACTGAGATGGGTGCAGCACAAAGCTGCAGAGGAATCAGAAACTGTCAGCAGAGTGAAATAGAGAATCTGCTTCATCACTCTTAGAGCGAGGAAGAGCTGTGAATAATGAAACCACATTTGAAATATTACACATTATTACCTTCGGGAGAAGTCTCGGACAGGTGTAGCTAGGAGGCATAAATCCTATGCTGTATTACCTCCAATGTTTTCACAACCAAACTCTCATATGCTAATATCCCGAACCTTTGTGTTCTTTCTATTTATATGATAAGGGAAAATAATGAGATACTAATGACATTTTAGAATGAATGTGTGTGCTTTATCTCTTCAATAATATGAAGAAACAACTCAGTGTATTTGTTGTATTTATCAGGGGCAATGCACCATACATGAAGTGTACCAAATATACCACTGATAAGGCGTCCTTGCACACGGTGGCAATTAATTAAATACACAATTAATTAAGCAATAAATTCTTTTGTTTACAGACTGCACACCTGCGCTGTACCATTACATGGTGTGACGCTCATCTACTTCTCTTTCTCTCAGGTGTGCTCAGCCTACCTGAGGGTCTGACTCTTCACAGAGACCAGCAGCAGCAGCAGCAGCAGCAGCAGCAGAGAGCAGGAAAGAGTGGAGAGGGAAACACCTACAGTCAGTCTGAACTGCGCTCCATTGAACAGTGCTTATTGGCCACCAGAGTGGGCAGCCTCTCTGAACTGAGTGAGTCGTATATGTATGTGTGCATGCATGCATGTATTTGACTGAGCTGTTGAAAAGAAAAGAAAAGAAAAGAAAAGAAAAGAAAAGAAAAGAAAAGAAAAGAAAAGAAAAGAAAAGAAAAGAAAAAAACAATCAGGTGAAAATAAAAAGGTTCAGCCTCCACCAACGCCTGTGGGATAAATTTGCAAGTGAGGTCTTATCACTCAACTTCACTAACGGTGAACATTTTTCACAGCACAACATTTGACTTGTCGTAGCAGAAACCTTACGGATGACTCTGTTCTATTCAAATATCCCAGTAAGCCATGCAAATGTGATCGTGAGCCAGCATGCCCAAAACTCAGAGTGAATTTAGTCTTTATTAATTAAATTACACTGGGGCAAAGCAGGGCAGCTACATACCAATGTCTTTTGGAAAGACTTGCAGAAAAGTGATGGCTTTTATAGCATCATATTCATTTCCAACTGCAGCTGTAATTTTTGGACCGTCTGCACTTTGCATATTCACATAGTTTTGGATACCTGTTTCATCTGACTGTGTGAGTGTGAGGCGGGATATTGCTTGAGAAGAGAGAAGAGAAGAAAACCAGCACTTGAAAAACATGGTGCATGTATTAGGTTTTAATTATTGAGGCTTGAAAGTTTGCAGACGTCTGGCATTTTTCATAACTATTTTTTTAAAAACAAAATAGCCAGATTCAGTTTGCTACATTTAGTTATCCCTGATTTTTTATCTAGCAGCACACTTGGTGTTGGGGATCTTGTCAAAAGGATGGTATAGGCCAACTTTTACAATATTATAATCATTATCCATCTTTGATCACCATAAGGTTTAAATTAACATGTGTAGATCCAACCATTCTTTACTTATTTAGTAAGTGAAAAATATACCGTATGGTGCAAAAGTCTTATGCCACTCCACATTGGACTTGAACGATGCATCTGGCCCTTCAGTTGAGCCATTTACTGTTCACCAAAGCCTGATCAGAAAGGGTCTCAGTGGAAGAATGGCTGTCAAGAAGCCATTCTTAAGGAAGGGAAATGGGGCGGAAAGGCTGAGGTATGCCAAATTACACAGTAACTGGACTGAAAATCAGTGGCAACAGGTCAAATGGAGTGATGAATTCAAATTTGAAATTTTTGGTTCAAATCATCAGTCAGTATATACAGAGGAGGTCAGGAGAGAGGTACAACAGTGAGTGTGTACATCTGCAAAACAAGGTGGAGTCTCTCATGGTTTGGGGCTGCACTTCAGCTAGGGGTGCTGGGGTCAAAACTAATTGAATTTTGAATGCTGAAAAGTACCATCAGAATTTGATCCACCACGCAGTACCATCTGGAAAATGTCTGATTGGCAACAGTTTAATTTCTCAGGATGACAATGATTCCAAACACCAGTGTGCCTGGATAGAAAAGCACACAATGGAACACCATCAGTCATGGACTGGCCTCCCCAGAGCACGAACGTCGACATCACTGAAGCAGTGTGGGATCATCTAGACAGAGAATGGAACAAAAGGCAGAAACATTCAAAGAAGAGCTGGAGAACTACTTAAAGAAATTATAAGAAGGCTTGTCGCAGAGAGTTCAGGCTGTGCTGAAGAACAAAGGTGCCACACTGACTTTCAAGCTTGTTAGAATTGTATAGAAATATAAAGAAATGAGGGGTGGTTTTTTTTACACAGCACTGTATCTCAGTCTTCATCATTTTACTGAAGGTGTGCAGTTCTGGACAATTGGAAAATATGCGCATTTAAGCTGGATGACATTATTAGGCAATAATCTGATGTCTGATAAAGCACAAATATTGTGCTGCTCTATCACTAAATCACCGTATCATAATCTGACTAAATGAGTGCTTATTTAAATAAATGTGAATGTGTGGGAGTTACACTGTCAATGAGAGCAATTCTAATGAACCACAGCCGTTCATTAAAATAAATTATTTTAGCTTAAAAGTTTGACAAATCCTCCAAAAGTTAATTGAATGCATGTCCACTCACAATGTACTCATTATTCAAAGAATAATGGGCATCACAATGCTGTCTGCTTACATTTGTACAGCATGAAGTCATTTACATAAGATTTAGGATAATAGATTTCTGCACCATTTGAGAAATTACGTACTGGTTATATTTTACATTCTTGTCTACAGAGTACTCAAACAGGTCTAACATAAAGCCTTTATGAGAGTTACTGCCTTGTTTTCTGTTTTAAGGGAAAACTTTCTGACAAACGATAATAGCACTTGAACACATCTGCAGCAGGAAGCTGTGCTGCAAACCACTGAATACACAGTGTCGCGCATTCCCGTTTGATTTGATCAGATATAATTACAGAATCAAGATGCTCGTTTTGAAATGCCGAACAGTTGTGTCTTCAGTTGCGTTCGGCTCTGCAAGAGAGAACGCACGGTAGTGTCACGAAGAATAACAGATGCATAAGCAGAGAAAACACAAATTGGGTCCTAATGTGCAAGACAAATATAAAGAAATCCCCAAGTCAAATAATGTGGAAAGGGTCTTTGGGTCTTTCTGTTGTTCTGGCATCTGTATGCTAAAAAAAAAAGACTGGGAAAATGTTTTCTGTATATCCAGTGTAAACATTTATCATCACAATAAATAGTGAGCCAGTTCTCCTCACTGTATGCTTTTCTCAGCCCTGCAGGGCAGCTGTAGTGATGAGACACATCGCAAGTCCTCTGTCCGGCTTGTATTGATGAGGTCAAGCAAGGACTCGTTCTGTTGTGTTGACACTGCAAACACACTGTGAGACAACACAGCCGCTCGTGTCTAATAGCACAGCTTAGTCCGGTGGTAATGTCATCAGCTTTGGAGAGCAATTCTGTAAATAACTAGAGGATTTGTAGCCAGTCGCTCAGTTCAAGCTGAAACAAAATGAACAACTGTGAAAAGCAGCGGTGATCGCACTGTCAGGCTGTCACATAGTGTATCTTTTTTTTTTGTTTTTTGTGAAAGAGACCAAGATATGACGGTTTACAAGATTAAAAGGTTAGGGGAAAAGAACAGTACGAGTTTCTGAAACAAATTTCGTGGAATAAATCACTGGATCTTCCAGCGCAGTGAAAATTTGCATCCTACAGGAAGAGTTTTTCACGCTGGCATTTAGACTCAATTTAAGAGGTTTCTCACTGATTTACCTCTTTGTATTTTCTCATCTCTTCTACCAAAAGGCCATATTAGCATATTTGAAATGATGGCTCCACAAATGCTGCAGTTATTAGGACTATGGGTGTGTCATCATCACTCAGTCATGCCGTCCTGCTTCAGACATTTTCCACATATCGCTGTAGCCCAGTATGTTACTAAATCTGAACGAGTCTTTTCATAGAAGCAGCAATGGGCAGAGGATATGTATGCATAAAGATTCTCCATATGTAAACCTACTTCAGCACCACAAAGGGAAATAATGTCAGATGGCAGTGAGCCTCCTGTGCAGGTTAAAATTTTTATCTCAGACCACATAAACATAAAATTTAAAGGATTATTTTTGGCATATCGGGAAATATACAAGAGTTAGATGAGCCAAAGTTATAGTGTCCCTTGTATTTAAGCTAAATTAAGCTAACAATCTGCTGTCTGTTGGTTCATAGACTTATTTTTTCTCTGTGACTTGCACTAAATGAACCATTACACTTCCTCCCATAAATCAGTTTTAATGAAGATTGAATCAACCCTAAAGCGTCAAGGTTCTCAAATTCTCCCAAAACGAGTGCCTGAATCTCTTGATTTTTCCTGTCTTTTTTCCCCCATCCACGAGGCACATAATGAGACTGACAGCCTGACCTACTGTATCAACAAACTGTCTCTGAGTTATCTCCAGAATGCTAACTAAAATGATGCTGTATAGAAAATATTGATCCAGTCACTATTTGTGTGTATTTCCACTGACAGCATCCCTCTTCAAGCAAATACTGAGCCTTACCGGACCACATGGTGCAAAATGCAAACGTCTGAAATCTACCAAACACAATTTGGACACTTGAGAGAAACTAAAGAGTCAGTGGAAACATGCCCTCTAGTTTACTACCTACAGTTATATACAATACTAAAATATTAATGCCTGTAATAACCATTCATAAGCCGTAGCTGGCCTGACTTTCCTTTGTGGGTACTCTATTATTCGTTATTAGTCAATGTAGCTGATTAAAAACAATGTCATTATTCATTATTTAACCAACTCTGGCTCTAAGACTTTCATCTGTTTAACCTATTCATCTCTGACTTTACATCTTTACTCTAAGTCGAGTGTGATGTTATTGTTTTTCTGTTTTCCACCAAGAACTAACAGCAGGTGCTGCTAATCAGCCATTTATGTTTTCACCTTTTGAAGGTAATTTTGTTTCTGTAGCTGTGAAAACGTCTTGAGTTTTTTCATTTAGCTCCTCTGAGATTTTTGCCCCATGTCAAAGAAAAACAGCAGATTAATCACCACAGCGGTTTGCTCTGTGGGAGTAATTCTGATTGATCAGTTCGACAGTTGGAATTATGTTGCTACTTTTTGATACTGAATGAAATCAACTGAGCTTAAAAAGAATAAATTTGCGTCTGTCTTAGGTGTCTATGTGATGATTCAGCTCTACTTTATAATTTTTTTTCCTACCTCCCAAAATAAAGTGGGAGGATATTGTCGTCATGTCGTCCGTCCGTCTGTCCGGGCATCTGTCCGTGAAGGTTTACTTTTCCAGTCTATAGACTCCAAAACCACAAGGAGTTGGGCCATGAAATTTGGCATATGTGTTCTTTACTCTTCAAAGATGTGCAACATGATATTCATATTCCTGGATGTTTAGTAGCCTTTGTTCATTTTGGCTGTATTTATCTGAAGTGGAGAGTAAACAACATGGATGATTTTAGGCTGCTAATGCTATGATATTATATGCTAATGGTGTGCAACATCTTTCTCATGCCTGCTTGGCTTAGCCTAATCATGTGATCATATTGTACTGTGTGATTGGCTATACATACTTGACCATTATTGACTGAAATGGAGAAAATAGGCTGGCTGAGCATTGTCTAACATGTTGGTCAGGGATGTTCGTGGCCAAAGACAGTACAGACTATGACTCATCATTGAGCAATATTAAAGCCATACCTACTGCTCAACAGTATTGCGCAAATGTAAACAACATGGTTGCATTATGTTTTGTACATGGTTGTTTTATGATTATAGTAATGTTAAACATAATGCACTGATATCAGCAGATTAGCTTGTTTTATATTTTCATTAATCGTGGGAGGACATCCCCATCGGTGATGGGTCCTGTTCTTAACACTATGCGTCTATCACGAATGCCTTAGATTAGTCCTACACACGCTCACTACACTTGGCTGTTTTCCACAAAAGGTCTTTATTTCTTGTCTGTTTTCAGGCAGACGTTCACCTCCGCTCCACTCAGTGTCTCCTTCTCCAGCTACTGCGTAAAAAGAGACATAAACGCAATCAATCTCAAACCAGGCAGCTGCGCACTGCCCGTCCTCCCCTGAAGCCCTTCCCTGAACCCACTGCCCCACCTCTGCCCTGCAGCCATGCCCCAAACCACACCCCGCCGCCACAATGCTATAGCCACAGGTGTGGATATACACTATACTGACAAAAGCATTCACTCAAACATCCAAATCATTGAATTCAGGTGTTCCAATCACTTCCATGGTCACTGGTATAAAACGAAGCACCTAGGCATGCAGACTACTTCTACAAACATTTGTGAAAGAATGGGTCGTTCTCAGAGCTCAGGAGCTCAGAACCTGTGTGGTACCATAATAGCATGCACCTGTGTGGGGTTAGTGGATGCTGAAGTGCATAGTGCGCAGAGGTTACCAACTTTTTGCAGTCAATTGCTACAGACCTCCAAACTTGAGATGTTTGGCCTTCAGATTAGCTCAAGAAAAAGTTTGTTGGAGGGGGGATTATGGTGTGGGACTGTTTTTCAGGAGTTGGGTTCAGCCCCTTGGTTCCAGTGAAAGGAACAATTTCATGCTCCTAACTTTGTGGGAACAGTTTGGGGATGGCCCCTTCCTGTTCCAACGTGACTGCGCAACAGTGCACAAAGCAAGGTCTATAAAGACATGGATGAGCGAGTTTGGTTTGGAAAGAACTTGACTGTTCAAAAATGGGTTTTGAATGGTCAAAACTTCCCATAAAAATACTCCTAAAACTTGTGGAAAGCCTTGACAGAAGAGTTGAAGCTGTTATAGCTGCAAAGGGTGGGCCAACACCTTATTAAACATTATGGATTAAGAATGGGACGTCGCTCAAGTTCATATGCATTTGAAGGCAGACAAGCGAGTACTTTTGGCAACATAGTGTAGCATCCGAGCCACATTCCTCTGTATTCATACTTCCTTCTCTACTAAAAATTCTCAAGTCCTACGAGCAGTTTGACTAAACAAACCTGTCTTGAATGAAAGAAGATAGTCCACACTCAGACAAATTACTGCAGGGATGCTATGTGCTGTGACGTTCATTCAGAAGTAAAGCAGAGTTAAAGACTTCCTGAGTGAGTAAGAGTTACACTTACAGCTCCACAAGCAGTTTCTGCCCTTCACGCTATCTGTTATGTGTGGCAGAGTGTGCCTGAAAGCTCTGGTTGTATTGAAATGGACAAAACTAATAGCAAGAAGTACAGCTTAGCATCTGGTTGAGTCAGTATGGCCACAGGCGACTATTAGAATCACGACATAGTGGCAAATAACCAAAACAGAACCTGTGATGACGTCAGCAGCTGCACAGCGCAGTGAGAAACGATTCATCAGTAGCCCAAGAAAAGTTGTATTTAATTCCCTTTAAAGGCTTCAATATAATCACTTCATCAGGAATGAGAGTTAATTTCTACATTTATCTCTCACTGTTGAACATTAAACTGTTTTCACACTCTGCAGTAATGAGCAGTTTGCTTGTTATTTGGGTCCTGCATTGCCAGTTACTGACCTTAAGCCAGCTCTCATAAAAACCCCTTGTAATTTAAAGCAGTGCCATTACACTCTGTAAACTGGCCAATTTGTGTGATTTTGCTATTCAAGGAGGACTATGAAGCTCTGAAAACATAGAGAGCATGACCCCACTGCTAAAAGGGAATCACTGAGATACCCGAGGAGCGCTGTCCGCTTTATGTCCTCCATCGCTCCTCTTCTTGTTGGCATAAACAATTAATCACCAAGGATGAGGTATTGATTAAAGGCTTGAATCTTATTATGAAAAAGGCTATTGACATTTAAGCATATTAAACTGCAGCACTTCTGAATGTCCTTCCAAAGAGAAATCTTACTGCTTTGTGTTGGTATGCGGTGGTCGCTGAAAACAACAGGTTAATCCTTCCTCAGCAGTTATTTCTTTTTTTTTTTTTTTTTTTTTTTTTTGGGGGGG